>CM038797.1:600110-653088 GCA_021764765.1 Vicia sativa | reverse complement strand
GAACATTTCTAAATTATATTGGACAGAATACTTTGGTTTCTAAGGATAGTATGAATCTTGTCGATATACATTATCTTTGTGGCCTTTGGAGACTTATTCATATTAGTGAAAAAAGTTAGATCATGTATTGGATATTGTTTTAGGATGTGGGGGGACTTGCACCTTGAGGGTAATGTTGTGAACAAATTGGGTATTAATCTCACAGCCATGAATAAGTAAATGTTGAATTTATAAAGAGAGAGAGAGATTTGTCATTAAGGTTTGAGTGAATAACATTAGGCGTTCTGTCACTTTTTTGGATTAATCTTTGACCAAATGTAGATATTTACCCTCATGATGACCTAAGTGCTCGGAGCTCTTGGTTAGAAATATTTACTTATTAGAATAATAGAGTCAAATATAAATTTGAAGATGGTTTTTAACGGTTCTTTACCATTTGTTAAAGGACAAGATAGAGACTTACTATTTATGAAGAAATTGCATTTATTAGTTTTTAGTTCCACAAAGTCAAATTATGTTTGATAAAGAATAGGAGTTTGATCATCTCCATGTATATGGTTTTATTTGGCAATATGTAAAAGAAAATGTTTATAATCAATCATATTGCTAATGAGACACATGCAAAAACTTTGTTGGAGAAGATAAACTCCTTGTATGTCTTTAAATCAAAGATAATAAATTATGCTTGTTGAATAACTTCATATGTTTGAAGTATAAGGAGGACTTCTATTACATACCACTTTAGTGAATTTCAAGGTCTCTTTGGCTAGATGTTAGGTATGAGTATCAATTTTGATAATGATCACTTTTGAGACTATTTCATTGCCATATTTAAAGAGTCTTGCGATATTTTAGAAGGAAGACCAAATGGCAATTTCTTCACCAATGAGTCCTAATTGAAATGTTCAAGAGATTGAAGAAGCATGGACATGGAAAAGGAGTTGAATTAAGGCATGTGTTGAGAAAATAATATAATTCAAGGTAAGGTAACTTGACATATTATGTCAACATGTTACACTCAGAAGTTTTTAGTTAAAAACTAGTCAATAGTTAAGTCAATCGATTGACATAATATGTGAATCGGTTACCCATGAGTTTTCAATTTTATTTGATAGTTAAATGTATCTTATTATGTATTGTATATATATATATTTGTGTATCTTATGAATGAAGAATATAATCAATATTTTTCTCCAATTTTATCTCTCTATATCACTTCTATTCTCGCATTAAATTCACAATTACCACTTGTGGTTTCAAATTCTAACACTTCCCGTATACTTGAGGTAGAGAAGAAGGATATTCTTGAGGTGGTCTCAATGCTCGCGCCATAATGCTAGCTCCATATTGATGATAAGGACTCGAGGCATCCGTTTTAGACTAACCAAAAGGTCAACAAGACCGACCATATATATAAGGTCCAATCCATTTCACTCATATCGTTGATGAATAAAAGGACTCTCACAAAAAACACGTATGAGTCAAACTACCAACCCATCTTCACCATTAAATCCAATCTAATGATTTTGTGAAATCCACTTGTGAGAGAAGTTTCAACTACCAACCTTATATAAGATCATTTACGCCATAATAAATACATTTTTCCATTGTTGCAAGTTACATCTCTAAATCTCATTGTTTTGAGAATTGAATGTTAATCTTATAGACATATCTCAATCCACCTTATCGAAAACATATATTGTATTTGTGGGTTCATATCAACAAGTCATTTATCTTCAATTTTATACTAGAATAAATAGAATGAGGTTTTATAATTTAAAGGATATAAATTATTATGCTTAATGAACATAGTAACATTTTTAATATGTTTACTTATTCCGATGGTGGAATCGAGTTGAATTGTTGAAGTAAATATATAAAAATAACAAACAAAAACAATAATAACTAAATGTATATATATATAAATATATATATATATATAAAAATTGTTGAGGGGGCCATATATATATATATTAACTGGAAAAAAATCCGTTAATTAATTTTTTTGGAACTAATTATATCTTCTTTCTATTATTTATATAGTTTGAGTTAGCATTTTGAAATTAATTTTTTAGCTTGCATTAAAAATGTTTATTCTAACTTTCACATTTTTTACTAGCAAACATTAAATTTATAGATTGTATTTTTAAATTTTTTTATGCATTTGTATATTAATAATTGATTGAAAGTATTTTATGTGGAAAAAAACAACAATCAAATAATATATGTGTTGGGGAGGAAAAAAATCAACAACCAAAAAATATATATGCATAGTAAAGGAGAAAAATTACATTAAAAAAACATTTTAAAAATTTATTTTAAAAAAAGGAATGGATGAACATTATTCTTAATAAATAAATTGAATTTTATAAAAAAAAACTAATATATTACAGTAATATATTTGAAAAGATTTAGCAGAATATTTTAAAAAAAATTTTGAAAAAAGACTCGGTTGGATTTGATCTCATGACATTAAAAATATTTAATTATAAAAATTACAAAAATAAACCTAAGTAGGATTTGATCATCTAACCTTAAGCAAGATGATTGTAATCTTATCAGTTCGATCAACTACTTCTTTAGTCTTTTATGTTATGTCAATGATAAATATATAAATATATATTTTAATAGGAAAAATTATATAATATAACTATTTTTAAAAATTATTATCAAAACATTGGGCTGACCATAGTTCCGCCCCTACTTATCTCGGTTACCAAAATTATTACATGAAGTGCGTATTTTTGCAAATCTTGCATTTGTACTAATTTGATGTATTTAATTATTGTACCTTAAGTTACAAGGCTAACATAATCCCTCATGAACATACAATAATCATTTGTGCAACACTTTTGATAGAGTGGACCACATGATAGTATGCCTATGATTCATGAGATGTCTAATAGAAAAGGTTTGAAGCTGAGGTGTATCTGCCAAACTAGGCAAAATGAGCACAACTAGTATTAGACTGACTTAATTTGGTTGTCAAAAAAACGTATACACATTCACTAGAGACACAAACATATCTGGCCACATACATTGGTTGCTCAATGGTTTACCCCAACACCCCATGCCAACTGTGAATCAATCATATGTTTTCCAACACATGCTCACAAAACAACTACTACATCCTTACTCACCTTAGTTTTGTGTTCTTGCCACCTTCACACTATTTTTTCACAACATTTTTTTAACATTATTATGAATTCAACAAAATCATTGAAACAACATCAACCACCGCCGACACTTATTTTGTTGCCATTTTCCTTTCTCGTTGATGATACGTATAAAATGCTTAATTCTATTAGTATTTATTTAATATATCAACATTAAATTATGACATACAAACAACTTGTATATAATTATCATTATCAGAATGATCAAAATCATTACATTAATGGTAACATCTTTTTGTTGGTTTAATCAATAAATGTAACTAAGATTAAACATATAACAACCGGTTAGTTCATCCAACAAATTCATTTGAAGAAATATCTTTTTTAGTTATTTTTTTAATACTTTTTGAATAGCAAAATAGATTAATAGAAATGACATTTTCTAGTGATATTTTGATATTTTTAAAATATTAATTTTTAAGATATTTATCTCTTTGTCTAGGATTTCTAAGACAAAAGAGAGGTTTAGGATAGTTTGTCATGTTTTGGTTTGGTGTATTTAGAAATTCTGGGATGAATTAATTTTGAAGATCTTTGTGATAATAATAAAAGGCGTGAAAGACATGAACATTCTCTTGGTTTAAAAGTGGTACATTGGTAGGTATGTAGAGAAGTCCTATTTTTTTGATCTAACTTGAGAATCCTATCATTTTTCTTAATCAATAATGGAGTGAGTGGTTTCAACCTTCATTGGTTGTATTCTTGTGCGTTTTTATGTGGTTTTGGTGCTCAATCGAGTGTCATGGTTTGGAAAGCTCTAGCTCTGTCTCATGTTGTTGTTTTTGTGTATTTCTACTGCTTTTTGCTTTAATCTTTTGGAGGTTAGGGTGTTTAGCTTATTGTTTTTCTCTTGTTTTGTTGGTTTAGCCCAAGTTTGATATTCTTATAGCCTTTTTTATAGAGTTCCTTGTTTGTTCTTTCACATAGTGCCTTTTCTCTTATTTATTTATTGGTTTCCTTTAAAAAAAGAGAACAAAGATCCGAATACAAATTCTAGCACAAGCCGTGCTAAGTGAGAACAAAAACAAAAGCAAAATCAACAAAGGTCATTAGAAAAACAAGCCAACACAGCAGACCACCTAACAAACCCAAACAACACAAACCACACAACACCAAACACCAACTAGGCTATTAAGGAACAAAACCATCAACCTCTAGAGTAACTGGAACAACACTATGCTAGGAGGCAAAGAAGGTAAAACTAATCACCAACACCAAAAGTATACTCTAAGACATCGAGACATAACACACTCGGAGAGCACCAGGTTGAAAATAGACAAACACGATTATCTGCGAAAGCAGAGAAGGACATTTGGCCACACAAGCCACCTTAGCAAGCACAGGCGAATAATGATTCCATCATGAGGAAATAGTACATAGAGCATGGACATTAACCAACTTAGGTCAAATTGATAATATAAATCATCGTATAATTAATCGACTTTCTTTCATGCGAAAATATACTTTATTCAACAATTTCTATATTACTTAGACAACTCCACCCAAAACCTAGAACAACCTCTAATTTTCCTAAATATCGAAAAAGGAAATGGAACATGTATACCCACTAAACACTTTATGTCGGATAGTTAACTTAACCTCATACTAAACAAACAAGTGATTTTCTTACTCCAATTGACTAGCAAACCTCACAAACAACTATAAAGATAAGATAAAGTATAGAGGTTCGTAATCTATATTTGCATCTTCCAAGAGAAGTACACATATTTCAAAAGCCCAAGACTTCTAAACCCTAGCCAAATTAGATAACCTAAGACGAACACATTTTCTAACCCCTACCAAATTAGATAACTTTACATAGGCATACCTCACCCAAAAAATAAAAAATAAAAGTGAGAAATTACAAAAAAAATTAAAAAATTAAAAAAATTTAAGAGTAAAAGTGAAAAATTAATAATAGTTTAATTTATTTTTACGAGAATATTAGATTTCCACTATTTAACCATAAAAATAATTATAAAAAATATTATATATAAACAACATTTTTTAGAATAAAATTTATATGAAAATAATTTTAAAAATTTTCAAACAAACATAATATTATTGGTTTACATCCATAATATTTTCGAGAATCTAATTTTAATATCCAAAACAACCATACTCTGAGTTTTTCCTTCAACTTCATATGTTGAAGTAAACTTTATGATCCTATCGAACACCAACCAAGCTTCTCTAATCACCTAGCTTGGATTATATTAAAAAGTAGTATAATTTTAAAGATGTTTTGTAATAAAAGTAAATCTATACTCTTTTTTCTATTTTCCACTTTTACTTACATATCTGTATTGTGAAATTTTCAAATTCTACAGTGCTTATTAGACAGAGTTGAGAAACTTTTTATATAAAATAATATACCTCTCATACAAATCAATTTTATAATAATGAGTTTTAACAAATTCTATTTATAATATTAATTTTATTTTACAAATCAATTTTATAAAAATAAGTTATATTAAATTTGGATTCTAATGCTATGTTTCTCATATCATTTACATATTCAAATTATTTACAGTACCATTTTATTTTATCAATCTTTTTAGTCTTTTTTTCTTTTATTTAAATTTGTAGAAATTAAAATTGTGAAAGTTTGTTTCACAAAGAAATTAATTTTTTTCTCTTAAAAATAATATGTAGAAGTAAACTTATGGCACTATCAATACCTACCAAGTTTCTCTAATTAACCAGCCTAGCTTGCTTATACTGAGATAAATGACAACTTTATCTAATCACCTAGCTTGATTATACTAGAAAGTAGCAAAATAAATTAAAATAACTAGCTATATATATTAATTATTCTTCTAAAAAAATTCCTCTAATTAATTGTTTATCTTTTTGATGTCATAGTTCAACTAAAATATTAATATATCAGATTGACAAATTTAATACACTATTTTTTTTAGTATGTATTTTTAAAATCATCTAAAAGTGTTTATAATAAGAGACCAAAGTTGTATATAAACAACAAAACATGTGAAGTTTATTGGGACCATTGGTCAAATCAAGAAAAAATGGTTAGAGAATCAATTATAGATCAGTGATCAAATCAAATTAATAAGCTCATTACATTAATCACAGCTTTAATTATCATTAATAAACGGTGCAATAGCTTTTGTCTCATTGTATGACTAGGTGAGTAGGCGATGTCAATGGCCTAATCCAACAAATTAGTAGACATGAAAATCGTTAAACAAGTTAATCTAAATATTCCAAAGCACGTGACAACATTAAAGAAAGGGAGTAGTTAAAGATTCAAACTCATCACCCATTTTGCTAAATTTTGGTCGTGAAATTAAAGCAAAGTGATGAAATTCAAAGATGAAAATGAATATATTTATATTGAACTAGTTGAAATAATAAGCAAAGTATTGAAGGTAGTGATGGTAATTGTAGCAATATAGATGAGAGATTGCTATCAAAAGTGACTTGTAGGTTGAATAGGTTTATCAAAGTGATTCTATAAGTCATTGGATTTAGTGGGTCTTCTAATCTTTTACGCGTCCTTTCGTGTATGGGAATTGCATATTTGATGTAATGTGTATGATATCAAATATGATATTTTATCACTTCACACCACCAGCTCATAATTCTTCAACGAGTTGGAAAGAAGAAGATAAAACGAAATAGTCCTAAAATACAACTCGTTGGACAAGTTATAATAATGTTGGATTTCTTAACGTATGATCTTTTTAACTATTAATGTGAAATTTTATTTTATTTTTTAAATTGGAAATAAATTTTTGATTATCATCCTGTATAATAAAAATCATGTTAAAAAGAGTTGGTTGTGAATCGAAAGTATATTTTCAATTTTAACTTATGTGTAATTTTTAAGATTGTAGTTGCTCATCAAAGATTGCAAAATTATTCTCAATTCAGTCTCATATACACACTTTATTCTATTAGTAAAATAAAATAATTCGATTTAACAAAATAAAATCAAACATTAAGATTTAATTTAGACAAATAAAAAATTTACCATATGTTTTGGTCTAAAAATTAGACAAAATCATGATCAATAATTACAGTTTTAAATAATTTCCCAATATTTTTAAGACCGTAATTATTGATACTGATTTAGACCAAAATCTATTAAATTTTTATTTATTTTACCGATAGAATAAAGCGTATATGTGAGACCAAATTTAAAATAAATTTTTAATATTATATTATTATTTAGTATGGAATTGAAAATATATTTTCGGTTTTCACCCAAATATTTTAAAATGTAGTGCATATAAAGTATATTTCCATTTCCTCAAAAATTTTAGTAAATAAATACGAATAGAAAATAAATTTTCAATTTAAAAAACATTTGAGATTTTAATATATCGAGTTAAAAATCGATGAGATTCACATGTGTATATCATAAATATCGGTGGGAGAATAATTTGTTGATCATGATGATATAGCTCGTTAAAAGTTACACATGAGATGGAACGAGATATGGTCCAAAAATATATTTATAAATAAAAATAATTCTCTTCATTAGATTGAGTTATGTTTAATTTAAATTTTTAAATAATATTAAAGATTATTCAAAATTTATTGGATCACACATACTATGATGTTTTTTCTTTTTCAAATCATCTATCATTTATGTTAACACAACAAATTCAATAGTACTAATCACATCTAATGAAATATGGTCTACAAAACCTAACTATATTTCATGTAAAATTTGTTGTTGGAACACTTTGTGTTTGTATGTGGGTTGAAAAATGTAGGGTATGATTACTCTTAAAGTGGAATTCACTATTTATTTGAAGAAAAAAATGAAAAAAAGAAAATATATATTTTTATGTAAATTGTTTTATTTGAGCCAAACTCAATTAACATGTAAAAAAATTTTAATACTAAAACAACACAATAAATAAGCAACTAAATAAAATTTTTAGAGAAGACGAAAATACATTAATTATATAGATGGGTATGTAACAAGTTTTATAACTTTGAGCTCCAAACTCCATAAGTTATTTCTATAGCTTAGTTAATTTTATTTATATTCCTCTTGAGTAGTTTTACATTTTTTTAAATTATTTTGGTATACTCACATTTTGTGAAGGAGATGTTAGGAGTGTGTTTCTCATCTTCAATATTTATCGATGAAGATTGTTATTTTTAGTGCTGTTAAAAAACTTTTGTATATTCATTATTGATATAGTGGAAGGTTTATTAGACTAGGTTCTCTAGTTTTTATTCTTTAAAGAAAGTTTTCACTTTTAAAATTTTGGTGTTCTTGTTCTTATTATAATTTTTATTAATGTATATCATGTTGAAGTTGAAACTACTGTGTAGAAAATGTGGAATAAATTAAAAGAGTTGTATGAGCACAAAAATAAGCAAAATAAAGTATGTTTGATCAAGAGGTTAATATAAAATACAAGGATGATGACTCAATGACACAATATATGAGCATATTTCAGAATAATGTGAATCAATTGAAGCTAATGATATTAAGTTGAATAATGAATTATAAGTCTTATTACTCTTTAGTTCCCTGCCTAATGATTGAGAAGCTCTTATTGTGACACTTACTAATTCAGTTATGAATAGGAAATTAATAATGTTTAGGATTAAAGATAGCGGTTTTAATGAAGAATATAGAAGAAAGGAGCGTGAAAAATCTAAAAATAAAATAAAATAAGTGGGAGAAGCAAAAAAAATTTCATAAGCGTGACAAATATGAGAGTCGGAAAATCAAAACAAATGAAAATGAAAACTTGAAAAGAAATTATAACTACAATTGTAGTAGGTGGGACACATAAAACTAAATTGTAGGTTTCTCAAAAAAATATTCAAGGGAAAGAGATGAAGGCAATGAGAAAAATTATAAAGACACGACACTAGTTGCACGTGATATGATGACTATATTATCTATGACAATAATTCCATAAACTTTATGTATCAAGATTTAACTTGAATTATTGATTTAGGGACTCATACCATGTAGAAATTATCGTAAGTCGGTTTGAGCGGTTTTATGAAAATATCATTCGAATTAGGAGAATATATCATGATTCATTTGATTCAGTTGAACTTTAGAAATAAAACCAACCCAAAACGAATCAATGCGGTTTGGATCGATTCGGTTGGTTCTATTTTTTATAAGATTTTTATTGAGTTATGCATACACATGTATATAACAATTTAATTTTGTGTTTAGTCATTCATACATTATCATAAAATAATTTTATTGTCCAAATAAATTCATAATTTGATGCATAAATATGCACTGAATCTTACAATTTTATCTTATAAAGTACGATAAAATATATTTGATGCATACATGAAATTGCATTCTTAAATAAAATATATTTTATATATAAAGGGTTGTAAAGTAACTTGCATTAGGTTTTTAAATCTTATTCTCATGGTAACAAATTAAAAATAAAAACAAAAATAAATATATAGTATTTTCATTTCAAATAAAATTAATAATTATAAATAAATAATATTTTTTATTGATTTATAAATTAAAATAAATATTATATAAAGAATATAATAAAATATATACAAAGTACTTTTTGATTTATCTAAAGAATTAAAAGAATATATAATAGTTTGTAAGTTTTATAATATAATGTGGTTTGTAATTTGTTTGTAAAATGCAAACCACAAATCGGATCAAATCATACGGTTTTATTAAAAGCCCGGACACATTCGAATCAAATGTAACTTTTGTTATTTTGTATTTAGTTTGGTTAGCGATTTTTATTGGGTCGGTTCGATTTTGAACACCCCCAGTATCATGTTACTCCTAGGCGTAATTTATTCTCTTCTTATACTATTGGTAATTTTGGAACGATAAAAATAGAAAATGAGAGAGTTTGTGAAATTGTTGGTATGAGAGATGTTTGGGTTGAAATTAGTGTTGGATGCAATCATAAATTGAAGAATGTGAGACATATTACCAATATTTTTCAACTTGATTTCGGTCAAAGCCTTGGATATTGAAGATTGTCACACTTATTTGATAATGGAGGCATATGTAAGATCACCAAAGAGTCACTAGTGGTAACAAAGGAGCAAAGTCTCACAACTATTTACAGGATGTTTGTAAAGTATGCAAGGAGAAAGTGAGTGTAGTCGAAGACACATCTAGTGATTTATGGCATGCATTCATTGGTTGCATGAGTGAGAACGGGCTTAACATTCTTGCAAAGATTTTTTTCAAGTGAAGTGTACTCCTCTAAAAATATGCACTCATTGTTTTTCTAGTAAGAAGCATATAATTTTATTTAGTATTAATGGTCCTCATACGAGTTCAAATATTCTAGATTTAATTCACATTTTTGTTTGTATTATGGTTGGTAAATTTCTAGACGGTGCATCATGTTTTGCCTTTTATTGATAACGACTCTAAAAAAATGTGGACTTTTGTTTTGAAATCTAAAGACCGTGTATTTGGTGTTTTCAAGCATTTTCATGTAAGTGTTAAAAGAGAAAAAAAGAAGGAAGTTAAAATTTGTCAGAGCGGATAATAGTTGTTATTATAGAAGTATCGTAAAGATCATGAATCAAGCTTAAGAAGATTGTTCCAAAAATGTCTCAACGTAATGGAGTTGCAAAACAAATAAATCATATGATTAATAATATAATCATGTGTGTACTCTCATATTATAGATAGCTCAGAAACTAATTACATCGTATATTTTCACATATAAATATAAGTTTTTTGTAGTGAAAAAAATTGTTCATTTGTATAAAATTTTAAATTATCTTACATGTATTTTTCGATCAACAAAAATCGAAGATGATGAACTCAATAATAGACATTTTCTCTAATCAATCAATATAAAACTCTAAGTTATCTTACATGTTTTTTCTTTTTTCTGCAAGAGGAGGGACCAATGTGTTATAATCTTGCAATTGTAAAAGACTATTTTTGAGTTTATAAAAAACTAAATTGCTAAGGTTTTTTTAATGTTTGTTTAGATTAGGTGATAATAACTATTAAAATTTCATACACAATTTTAAAGTTTTGAATTTGAACCTGAAACATATTATTGATTTAACAGTATTAATATTTGTCAATTGAACTAATACTTGTTGGGTTTGCATATAGGAGTGTTTGTGATACAGTTTAAGCGATTTTGAAGTAAAAATCATCCGAACCATAAGAAGAAAAAAGTATGTGGTTTGATTTGGTTGATTTTTAAAATTAAATCGAACTAAACTAATGTAGTTTGAATTGACTCGGTTGACTCGATTTTTTATAAAAAAAATTATTGAGCCATATATAGACATATATGGAAGAAAACATAATTGTGTTTATATATTACTATAAAAAATTATTGTCAAAATAAAATTTTAATTTGATGCATAAAATTATGTATTATAATTTTATCTAAATTTAAATCTAAAGAATAAATCTAAATATTATATCAATAATACAATAAAATATATTTTATAAAAATAATATTTATAAATGAATAATATTTTATTTTTAAGATTTATAAATTAAAATAAATATCATAAAAAAAGATGTACATAATACATGTTAATTTCTCTAAAGAATTAAAGAAATATATATTAATTAGTAAGATTTCATAACATAATGCGGTTTGGTTAGGTTTATACAAACTGCAAATCGAACTAAACCGCACAGTTTCATTAAAAAATAATTTTAATATATTCAAATTAAATACGATTTTTTATAATTTAAATTTGATTCGATTCAATTTTACGATTTTTTATTGGACCGGTTTTATTTTGAACATTCCTAATAATTACTATACATGTTTTTATTAGGGTCTAGACAATGTCTATATTCCATGTAAACTAGCTACAAATATATAGATGTATCACAATGGAAATTAAAATGGGCCTAATAGGTGAAGCTTTTATCAAGAGAAATCTTCCTATCACCTCTAAATTGAACATCACACCCTTAAAAGAAATCTTCCCATCACCTCAAAATTGAACAGCACACCCTTACAACTGTAGTGCTTTTACCATAACGCCTTCTGTGATTTTTTATATTTTAGATAAATAGTATATTTTCCGAAATTTTAAAACTTTCCGAGGTTTTATCGGATTAGGGAAAATTTGCATGAGTTTTTATCATATTTTAGAGGGACCTATAAGTGTTTACCGGATTTTCAAAAATTGTCGGATTTTAAACTATCGATTTTTTTTAAAAAGAATTAGTTTTCACTAGATTTTTGAAAAAGTCTATTAGTTTTTTATTAGATTTTTTATCTATGAATTTTAATCAGATTTTTCAAAATACACTCTTGAATTTTTCAAAATATATTATCAGACATAAAGAAACTATAAATTTTTATGGGAATTTACAAAATACACTACCGGTTTTATTTTTGATTTTCAAGCACAACAAACTTTGAAAGTTACGTTTTCAAAAAATTTCTCATATTTTGCTGCATCCAAAAATATGTTTATGAATTCGAGATACATTTTGAATTTTTTTACTTTGAGTGGAAAAAAAATCCATAATATAAAAATTAAACAAATTTTAAATAATAGTTTACTTTTAGGAGGCTAGTCTAAACTTTAGAAAGAACGTCTAGGAGGCTAATTTGAAATTTCCCCCTTTTTTTAATGAAAAAATTAATAGTAATATTATTAGAACTCAATATTTATAGCGCCATTAATAGAAAAAGTTGTCTTCATAGAACCACGTTACAAGAGGAAAGGTTGTACACATGAGTAAAGAAAATATAAAATACTACAAAATAGGGAGAAGCTGAGCAAATATGGAGGTCACGTAAACCCAACAACAAGAAAAGATACGCACTATTACTTAACAAGATGAAACATTTTAATGAAAAAACGTAATTTTAAGGAAATTTAAAATGATTTGATGAAAATTTATTGTTTGTATAAAAAATATAGAGAATTATTAAAATAATGTAAATTTATGAAGTATTTTATAAAAAATATAATTTATTCTTAAAATTTTCAAAAATTGTAAATAAGTCCCTAAATAAATTTCAAAGTTCAAATTGATCCTTTGAAATTTTCAAAAATTACAAATTTATCCCTATTTTTCATATTTAAATTTGGCCCTAAAGTTTAAGAATTTAAGAAAATATCCTTAAAAATTTAACAATGAATCATTTTAATACTCCATCTATAAAAAAAAATTAAATTGAATGAATTTAAATTAAATCATTTGAATTGTTTAGAATTTTGAATTCCTCCGTAATTCTTAATTATCTCATCCAAGACACTCTAAAGACAGTCTTATTAGAAAGATCCTAAATTTGACAATGATTAGAGATAAGACATTAAAAGAGTTTATATAAATTGGCGTTTTCATCTTATAAAATGAGTTTGATCAAACTCTAATATGTTATCAAAAACTATCAATTATTGATCAGATCATAGAATATCCACCATTAATATCTATACACCAAACTCAAAAGAGCGTCGAGGAGTGAATATATTAAGAAACTTTTAAGTGGTACTCATATAAAGTGAAACTCATCGTCTTACATCAACTTACAAACTAATTTTATATAGATGAGTTTGATAAAACATTAATAATAAAATATTCAAACTACTATATTTTATTAAACACATTCAATCTAAATAAAATTTTTTTTTATATTTATCTTGTACTTTATTTTACATTTATACATTTCATCTTAACATCTCACAAAGAAAAACAACTACATACTCAATATTATTTGAATGAACTAAGAAACTTATAGTTAAATAAAAGCTTCTTTCTTATCATAATCATTTTAAAAAAAGGAACTACTAAAACAAAATAGTCAAGTCTTCCAGAGTGGATTGAAAATCCCATAAAATAATTTTTTAAAAATTATTAGGCAATTTTCATTGCATCTTTATTTAATAAGGTGTACCTCGAAAAATTCTATTTTTGTTTATTGAGAGATATATCTCCAAGCATCAAATATTATTTTTTCTTAAATTTAATTCAAAAATGCACATGAATAAACTCAAAGGTAATTAGCATATATCTCAAAGTCACCTTTCATCCTTAGTAAAACTAATAGTCATATCCATTTCTTAAGAAAATAGTTCGGAGATGCATATTCGAACTATTTGTGAAATATCGAATACATCTTCGAATTCTTGCCTGCGTATTTTTTTAGAAGCAGTTTAATGAGAATGCAGTATTTTCAATCTAAATTAATTTTAATTCGATTAACATTGCCATTATTTGTTTTAAATATTATTAAAATCGAATATCATAGAACCAAATAATGCATACATTAATTAATTAGAAAGAGTATCATAGTACAAAAATTGTTCTCCAAGTCGATGAAAAATATAAAAACAAGCAAATGTATAATCTATTGAATATACCTAATCCTAACACCTCTCTCCTCTACTCTTGGGAAATTGGTTGTATCTAGAATACACTTCCACGAAAGATAGAAGATGGTATTCTGAATTATTACGAGTTGGTCGATGTTTGAAGTGGATATGAATCTTTCATGCAAGATTAAGGTCGGTATAATCGACGCACATTCTCCACTTTCTCACTATTTTAATAGAACCCGTTGGATAACCATTCGGTATAAACTTTGTATCTAGCAGGTCTCTCACTATTTTCTTATTATCCTTTACCTTTTCAGGAGACTATTTTCTTTGTCGTTGAGATACATATTTGGACTCGATATGTAGTTTTTCCTGATGACAAGCTACCAGCGGATCAATGATGGAAATTTCATATGGGGAGATAAATGAGAGGCCAAGTTTACTTGGAGACATTCGACTAGCCTGAACCTTACTTTTGGGGAAAGCTCAGATCCTATCTTGACTGACTTGGCTGGATTATCCCCCTAATCGCAAAGATTTTGATTTCTCCATCGTGCATCGGATCGATCCCATCACAATTATTTTACAGGGTCAAAATATCTTCACGCTCTTCTCACGATCTTCTACTTCTTGCAAATATGCATTTATAGTGGTTAGCGCCCTCTTTCATCGTGATAAGTTATATTCGGATGGATTTGTATATCCAACGTCTAGCTTAGTTAGGAAGAACCTTTCCATAATTCATTTGAAGCGCTCTTGCTTTGTATCCGAGGAATGAAAGAGCATTCGTTCTCTTCGTTCCTTATTTGAATGATCTGATCCATATATTTCTATAAGGATGGGTGGTTGAATCATTGAAATTGAGTAGAGATCTTTTCTTGGATGAATTATTGGTCATGTGACTAACGATTCGATTAAATTCGTCTTTATAAAGGATGTTATTAAAACTTACGCCATCTACTAGGAATCAGTTATGGTCAAATTAGTGATAACGAGTCACGATGGCCATTATAGATAAGTTCAAGATTTCATTAACCTTTTCAAAATCCAGAGACCCTAACTCATTGGTTGTTTTGCCAAACTCTAATAGGTATCAGTGAAAGCAATCGAGAGGTGGTTAAGTGTTGGAAGTGAATTGTGAAATGTATATATTGACAATGAGATCGAGGAGCTATATCGAGATATGTCTTCTTGAACATCTTTGGAAAGGTTCCGATCTATGCTTACTTGTTTTTGGTGTGAAACCTTCGAGTGGAGAACAAGTTGTTCTTTATAGATTCATGAATTAGAAGTCGTTTCCACAGATGGCGCCATTGTTTCATTTCGGAACTATAAGTGTGTAGAATAGCGGAGATTGCGAGAATGAGAGCTTTCGAAGATATATCGGGGAATATACGCAAGGTTAGCACCTCAAGACTAAATGTCGTTATGTGAATAAAAAGAAATATTCAAATGGTGTTTAAAACTTGTTACTTAAAATAACTTCATTTTGTACATATACGGGGAGCGTTGGAGCCACAATCTTCTTCTTCTAGATCTTTGTTGGTTTAGTGGTCCAAAGAACATTATGGAAGTTCGAAGAATACTTGACTCAAATTCGGGACATCTCACCTTGTTGTGGTCAAATCAAAAGTATGGTTAGTCGAAATAGTACCCATAAGGCGATCGATGTATCAAATAAAATAACAATAAGCGTCTTTACGTCCGACTTACCTTCATGAGGCCTATAAGGCCTTGCTTTATGGACATCCCAATGTGTATGTGCTTAATGTGAGCTTTCAGTTCCCAACTTATATGGAAATTAGCTACTACTTTAGTAGGTACTCTGTTAAGAATATAAATTGCGATCTTTAACGCCTCTCCCCAAAATGAATCTAGAATAGAAGAATGATTAATCATACTCCTTACATATCCTTAAGAGTTTGATTTTATCGTTTTATGAATGTAATGTAATAGTATAATACTGATTGTCCATTCTAAGAACTTACGAAAAAATCACATATATCGATTATGATTTAGTTAAAGACACCCTTAACTATTTTAACATGAAATTTCTCTTGTCATATATAATTAATACATTAAATACATTCTTGAAAGTCGAAAATCAAAAAGAGAAATGATATGATGACATAAATTCATACAACACACAAAACTTTGTTCACAAATACGTGAACATTGTTTTCTTATTATTTTAATTTTTATTAATTTTTTAATTTTCTTTAAATTTTATTTTGTTAATAAAATATTAAAAGTTGGATTAATACAATTTAGAGTTTGGTTAATCTATACATTCACATATATAAAAAATAATTCGTTTTAAATTAATTGAATAATCAATGTATTTGGTCAATTTATAATTGGTATATTGATTATTGATGAATCACAAAAATTGAATTGTCTCTATATATAGGAGCAGGTAATATAATATAAATTAGTAGTTTAAGTTATAGAATAAAGTTGGTTAATGAGTATCATATTAATTGGCTAATGTAATTCATAGTTTGATTATCGAGTATTACGATATCAAATATTAAATCTAAGTAGTATTAACTTTAATATTTTGTATAAAATTGGTTAATCAATTTATAACTTGGTTAATTAATTCTCAAACATACAAAAAAAATATTAAATAGTAAAATAAATTTGATTAATAGATTATAAAATTGGTTAATACATTTATAATTTAGTGTCAAAATATAGTTAATAATATATATTTTAATAGTTAATAAATGAATTAAGGTGGTTAATAAATTATAAGTAAAATAAATTATCAATGACGTACATTTTTATAGTTATTATAAATTAAATTTTAAAATAAAATATATCTTTTTAAAAAATAACATTACTTTATTAAAAATTACTGTTCATCATGTGTAAGCATGGTGTATGAATTTGGATGTCAAAATAGTATGCCTGATAAAAAGAAATCAAAGAATACCTTTCGACATAAACATACTTTATTCTCAATTTTTATATATGATATTGGTTTTGGTAAATAAATTCAACTTAGTTAAAATTCCTTTGCATATGTTAAACAGATACTAGTAGTAAGTCCTCCCTCTATTTTAAAATATTCTCGTTTAAAATTTTGACACATAAATTAAAAAATATAATGATATTATCATAAAATATTATATTATTATAAAATTAATTTTATTAATTTATTAAAAGTAGTATAAAGAATAAAAAGTTAATGAAACAATTAAAAAAATAATAATTATTACTACATTAAAAAGTGATAATAACAATCATTTAAAATAAAATTTATTCTTAAATACATTTTATTTTAAAACGGATGAGTAACATTACTATTACACCCCATGTCAACCTGAAAATGATTCACCAATTTTGATTTTACAATTACTTAGTATCATTCATCATATCAATATCAAAATCAACAAAATAAAGATATAAAAATAAGCTACAAACGACAACATAGTCGGTGATTTGATTTTGTATTTTCCACGTGTCATATCACCATTGGATATAGGTACAGTTCATAATGTAAAATTTTTGCAGAGGGCCATTATAGTAGGTTCATATACATTGGCTCAATGATATAAGATGATATTTGCCAGTTATACTTTTCTCCATTAATTTATTAAAGATGTCAAAAGTTTAATCAATGCTATGCTACTACTAAGATTTGACACAAGAGGTGAAAAATAAACCTCAAGTCTTGAATACACATAATTTTATTTTTAAAAATTGGTTGTCTATTATAATCCTTTTTAATTTTAAAGAATAAATGTTATAGTTGAAAACCAAGTATATAAGATATATAAAAGTATAATATGCAGAACTGATCCAATATATCAGTAAATTAAAGCGAAATTTCAAAATAAGGTTTTTAAATATGGTGAGAGAGAATAATAAAAATTATGAATTTGTACAAATAAAAAGTAAATTATTTAATTAATAATAAATATTTGAAAGTTAAATTTAATATACAATATTCATTGAGCTATTAACTTTAAAATATCACAATAAATATCAACAAGAGATCATTTTGTCTCCTGTATTGAAACCTAGTGATTTGTCCTCATAACAACTTATGTAGTGTTAAGGGTTCAAGCCTTGATCATCACACTCCTTGACTCATCATATTGCCTCTTTTTCTTTTGCATAATTTCTATTTACTACATAATTTCGCACTATTTTAATTTTTTTATGTAATTAATAGAATTTTATAAAATATTTAATATTTTCTATTCGCAGTTAAACAAAATCTCTAATATTCTTCCATTGATGGAAGCGTGATAAATTTATATAAGATCTCCAAGAATATAAAATGGTGTGAATACTTAACTACTAAGTTAGATTCATTTTAAGTAATAAGACAACGTGGCAAACTTTTAACTAAGATAGTGAATTAAAGTTATTTTTCTATTATATCAACATTTATTTTCTCTTTTCTTAAATTAAACAATACATTCTCCTATTATATTGAGAAAGTAAGAGAATAATTAACAAATTATATGTTAAATTATAAAATATGACTTAAATAGAAATAAATTAATTCTAATAAACACTTCAAAAAATGGAGGGAGTAATAGTTAATTAACTTACTGATAACTAACTTTTAACAAGATCAGACTATGAGAGATTGAGAAACTTAAGTGCCTTAAAATTCTTCTTAATGTTGCATGACGTGTGAAAATGGTGATAACATGAATTGACAAGTTTTGTTCACGCTAAAATCATTATTTGACCTGGTTAATGTCACATATTATAGAGCACTAATTATTGACTTATATAGATGAAGGTTAGAGAATAGTTGGGAGCCATGTTTGTCGAGTTTGTAGTTGCTTAACATGGAGGTTGGAACACAATTGACATTACTCATCTTTGCTCTAGCAAGCAAGTCTTTGATATATTTTGAGTGAGTTAACAAAAGGGAAGCATTTGTTTTATTGATGAACTCTATGCCTAGAAAATATTCTGGGTTGTTAAGTCTTTTTAATGCAAAAATTTCATGGAGCTTGTTGATAATGATGAGGATCATATGATAAAAATGTCACTAAGAAGAAGAGTTGAATTTTGTTGACTTTTCTACTTTTTTTTTAGATTTGTTATAAGATTTTAATGATTTAGAACCTGACTCATAATCTGATGGATATCAACAAAATAAACTACAGGAGAGGTAAAGAATAAAGCAAGAAACACACAAGAAATTTGTCCCGTTCCTCCTACAAATCGAAGTAGTCCAGTCCTTGCACTTTCAAGAGATCCCACTATAATCGAAGTAATTGCTAAAGCCAAAGCGAGACTTCCATGCCTAAACACACAAGTAAGGGACTTACATTACTCGGCACACAAACAAGAAACTTCACAAACTCTCAAGTACACAGAAAGACACTTTCACAAATGCTTAAACACATAAACAAGAGACCTTCACAAATGCTCGAAACACCTGTGCAAGAGACTTCCTTTGCTCAAGCACGCATGAGACTTTTAACAATTTATCTAACAAAAATTAAAGAAATTCTTGGTTGTGTATTCAATTTCATTATGAGATCACAAATACTTTATTTTTTCCCTACCCGGTTCTTAACCTTTGTTTCCCACAGTTTGAACTTGGAAAAGACCTCAAATTTATATTTCATAAAATAAACGCATACCTTCTAAGAAAAATCATATGTGAATCTCACAAAGTACCTGGAACCTTCAACAGAGCGCTCTTTTCTAGACCCCTAGACATCATAATGAACATAATCTAAGATTTCTTTGGTCTTGTGTTGTCCGGTCTTGAAACAAACTCTACATTATTTCCCATCAATACAATACTTACACAATCGATTGTACTCGATCTTCCATTGATACTTATACTTTCTAACCCTTATAATGTCTCTATCTCCCTCGACGAATGAGTAACCATTTTCTTGAAGGTATCCATATAAATCAATTTTTCTCGATTCCATATATACCATAAAACGACCTACATTACCACCGTCATCCAAAGCAATTTTAATTTTACCCTTTCTAGTCATGGTGCAAGTTTCTTTACCCTATAAACAATTACCATCATTGCTCTTCACCTTGACCTCGAGCTATGCATACACCGATAAATCACACATAACCATCTTTTGTGGGGTGCCATCTAGAGGTTTGATAATGTCCATTAGATTTTTGTAACGCGAGAATATCGAAAAATCCAGGTTAGTCCTCCAAGATCTTTGGTAGATTTAGCGGTTTTGTTCAAGACTTTCAAAAGATGATTGCCGTCAGTGAAAAGCCTTCAGTTTGGTACCTAAGGAAGTAGCGAAGAGACGACTAATCTAATTGAAAGTGCTTATGTTTAATGTATAATTACAATTGATTGTCGTGAAAGAGCTTTTGATACCCAAAGAAGCAATATTCGATAAATCAATTGGTAGCTATTGTGTCTTGGTCGTGCTTAAGATCAAAGGAAGAGAATGGGTTGAATCAACAACAATTTATTACGATTTGTAGGATTGCTCTTGAAACACTTTTCTTTTAATCAACTTTTGCATAGTAAGAAATTATCCTAAAGAATTGAGGCAAGACATAGTCATCGAGAGGGACGATTGGTGAACTTCTAAACAAATCATTCTCTCTCTCTCTCTCTCTCTTCTACTTTACTTTTCTTTTCATTAAGCAATTTGTTAAATAACATTAATTGATCGTTCGACTGTAAGAATTTTTACGTGGATTTCTTTTGTTTTGAATTGGTTGTTGATTAGCTTATAATCATTTTGATTATAAGTGCTTTTCATATCAATACAACTCAAGGAAAATTTTTGAAAATTCGTTCGCACACCAAGTGTTTGATAAATTTCATAATTAGTCATTTTGGTTAATTTCATTGGAAATAGATTTGTTAGTAGCTTGCTATAAACTAATAATATTGTGTTGTTTATTTCAAGTGTATAAATTCATATTATTGTGTTGTTCATTTCATAAAATTTAAATACATAATCCGAGTTCCAATAACTAGGTTTGTATAGGCGACTTTTATCAATCTATATTAAAGCCTTCCGCATGGCACTCTTTTCAATTAACCTTTTAAAATTTTCAATTTTAATTGATATTTTAACTCTGTGATATATTCATCCCTTTAGATATGTCGTCATCGTCTAACAATATTTATCTCATCAATATAAAATATATTCTCAACCATTCAAAAATATGTAATTAGGATCAAAAGTATCAGATCATTCATACTACATATGTGAGAATTTACTATGGATGTTGTTATCTTTATGAGTATTAACTTTACCATTGACGAAATATGTAATATCTAACTAAGGTTGAGTGGTTAAGCAAGTATTTACAAATCTCAAGACCTTGGATCAATCCTTGAACAACCTCTTTGAAAGTTAAGAGTGTCCAAATATAATCACCAATTTAATTTACCTCATTTAAAACTTCAATCATGATTAAAAATAGTAGTTAATTTGGTGGTTTACCCTTCCACAAGACTGCACAAAGCACATAACTTAGAACCAAAAGAAAATTATGGCATCCATGAAATCATGTTCCATTATTTATCCTTCCAATATTAAATAAACATTATAACCTCATCTCTAAGTTTTGCCTCCATTATTGCCAAACATGCTTACTAACATTCAGTGAATGGAGTGTCATATCCCAAGATTCTTGATCTGTCCCCACCTCATTTCTTTCATCAACTTGTGCCCTCAAACCTCTATATAAACCACTCTCAATCCCATTCTTTTTCATCAACATTAAAGCATAGTTTCATATACAACTCTTTAACTAAGTTTCTTTTCAAGCATTTTCTTTCTATTCCAATTATGGCCACTGTTCAGGTAACTATTTTTCTTTTATATCTGTTGTTTTCAGTAGGGTGCAAACGGTATGCTCGTCCGTAAAAGTGGAAAAAGCAGGCATTGTTGAGGCTGCAAATCTAAAATATTAGTCCGTCCTGAAAAAAAATATGGGCTGGAGTGAGTATCACGACACTACTCTTTTAAAACCTCAAAATTACAAAAATTTATGTTAATATTAAAACTCACATATAAGCGGGATAGATGAGACGGACAGAGTGCAGGACTAAAATCTTGGTTTGCCACCTAATTTTCAGTTTGTTTTAAACAACTGCTTAAGCAATTGTGTTCATTTATAAATTTTTGTAGGTTGTATCAGCAAAGACTGCACTCTCCGACGACACCACCGCTATCATTGAAATCTGATGAGAAAACCACGGAAGAAGTTGTTGTTGAGAGTCCAATTACACCAGCAGCAACAGAAACCAATGAAGAAAAGAAGAAGAAGCTGCAGTAGAATCTTCAGCTGCAGAAGAAAAAGTACCTTTGATTGAATCTGAAACTATAGAGGTAGTAGAAGAAGTTGTGACTGTGAAAGACACAGAAGAGGAAGCAAAGAAGAAAGAAGAAACTGAAAAGAGGAAACAAAGAAAATGCTGATTCTGCTGTTGATGTTGTTCAGGAACCTCCAACTGCTGAATCTGAAACAGAAAAATTTGTTAAGGATGAGAATGTGATAGATGAGCCTGAAACTAAGGACAGTGTTAACACAGAAGAAGAACCAAAAGAGAAAGATGAGGAGAAGGTTGAGAAAGAAGAAGCCTTAGATGAAAAGAAAGAGGAGGAAGTGATCACCAACACTGAGGCACAAGTTGAGAAGAGTGAATAAGGGAATTTGTGAAGCTTATGAAACTGTTTAATTACAGAAGGGGTTAATTATTACTTAAGTTATAAGTTAAGTTTCATGTCATGTTGTTGAGTGTTTTTTTCTTGTTACTTGTTTGTTAGTGGTGTAATAAAATAGCTATAGTAATGCTACTAGTAGCTAAATCAAAATGCATGGGTAGAAGACATGAGTGATGATCCTTTTGAGTTTACCTAATGCATGTCTCTTTCAGTAATATGTTCCTTTTGTGTGATTCTGTAGAATTGTTTTGTATTCGGTATATCTTTAAGCAATGATTTGAGTGTCTTTGAATGTTCTTCATTTTTCCAGTTTTCCACGACATACGAACAACCATCAATCATTACAAATCTTCCACTAGAACATATTAACATAATTAAAAGGATGTCCATGTCCTGATCATGGCCTCTTATGTCAAGAGATTCATCACCACAACTTATTGGGTTTTCGATGCTTATGGGGCATGTTGTGTAGAAACACGAAGTTCCATATCTAACTAATGTTTCTTGCTTGGCAAGTCACTCATCTCGTGGCACACAAAACAATTAACCGTTTCTAGATCATTCTAAAGCTGAATATCATGCCCTTGTTGGAGAAAATTGTGAAATGCAATCTAGTCTATCTTCTTCAAGACGTCCAAGTTTCATGCTTCAAATCACTTGCTCTATATTGTAATACATTGCAGTCTATCTCGTGTCGTTCACATTGCAGTCAATCCGTTTTATTGAAAGTACCAAGCATTTAGAGATTGATTGCCAATTATTCGAGAGAATTGCTAGCGGTGTATTCGAGCTTCTTTTCGACAACCATTCCACCTTCTTATTCTAGAAAATTTCACTCAATCATAACACTTAGTACTTACTCTATATTCATGTATTCACAAGTTAATTAGAAGCATAATAACTAACTTATGAGTCAAGCAAGTAGTTAGGTAGCTAAAAGTTAGTTATGGTTAGAAGCAAAATAAATTAGTCATGCACCTTTTATGTGAAAATATATTAATCCCTCCATAGGTGGTTTGAAATATCTTGTTTTGACTAATATATTCTTGCGCATCTTTAGAATTGGTTCAATAATTTTTGTTGTTGTTTACTTTAAAAAAATGATGACCGAGACTTTTACTTTAATAAAGTATAAAACAAGTGAGAGAAAAATTAAGGTTCCTTTCTATATGAATACACACCATGCAATTTCAACCACTAGTTTCTCTTCAAAAAACCGGATTGGATAAATTGGAGCAATTCTTTATGTAGAAGTAAATTGTAATTGTGAGTGACAAAAAAATGGCATCACTGCTATCAAGCACACCAATTTTAAGGGGAAGAGATGAAGTGTATGTGGCTGCAATGCCTTTAAGGGCTACAAAGGACCACCTCAATTGCTTATGTCTGCTGCCTCCCTTAACTTATGGGATTTTCAGCATTTCATGGTCATCATCAAACCTTCTTCACCTTCACAGGTTTCTGTCATATTCCTTCTTTTCTTTTGTATATATTCTTATTGAAACTAGTGACAATTGTGCTTTTTCAGATTCTGGTTTTGATTTTCAACCAAAGATCCTGAAGATGTATATGTGGCAGTAGCAGCTTTATTTGGAAGAGTTGTGGCAGGTGAGTGAGATTTTGTGTCCATAAATGTTTTCACTTTCTTAGTTTAAATGACTTGATATTCTCAGGAGGTGTTCTTGTGAGGAAGTTAAAGAAGCTGCCATGAAGCAAATGCTGGTTGGTTGGATATGCAGAAACAGATGCAGTGGAAATAGCAAATGAATACAACAGAAAATATGAAACAGATTTGAGAATCGGTCTTAACGATTGTCGCGATTATACAAATGGTAATTAGTTATTTCAATGTGTGTTTATGTGTTATCACTTGTCACTATATCAATTACTCATGCAACATTGCAATATGAAGGTTTGGTCAGGAACTCACTGGCGAAAAAGATGTGCTGAAACGTTTGAGAAACCTTGGTAGATAGAGGAAAATACTTAGGCTGGTTATTCTGTAATGTGAATCACAATCAATATTTAGTGTAAGGGTTTTCGGATATTTATTTTTAAAGGTTTTCGGTTGCATATCCGAAATATCCTAATATTTTATTTTCGAGTTTTCGGATATGCATATAAAATATTTTAATATTTATATCAATTAGAATCAAGGTATATCAATTGTATTAATTGATATATTTTATAACAAAATAAAATGTATCAATTTTATAAAATCTATTTTATTTTCGTATACATATCTAAAAATATATTTTTTCATAAATTGTGTTAAAATTTGAGAGAAAATTATGAAGGCCCATAATAGCCCATATAAGTAAGGCTTATAAGAATCACAATCAGGTTAGAAATCCTATTATTGATATTCTGCATCTTCTTGGGACCTAGGTTTTGTCACATCTCTAGTTGTAATGTATATTCGGAACTCTCAATCTGATTCGAGAGAGGAATCGGAGGCAATGGTTGTGAGAAAGTATATTCCTGAAGAAGTGAGTTTGAGTATTGTGTGTAAATTGCCTTTAAAGTCGTTGAAACGATTTGAATGCGCATGCAAGACATGGTCAGTGTTGTTACAAAACTCATATTTCATCAACATGTTCAACAACAATAACAGTTTGATGTCTGTTAGTAAGGATTATGAAAATACATATTTAATCCGACAACACTATAAACGTCATGACACGAACACGAATCCCTGTGAGTTTTATTTGCTCCCTGACAACGTCTTTCAAAATAGGGTCAAAATTGAGTGGCCACTTCCGTTTCAAGTTCAAGAGAGTATCGACAATATTTATATTTTGGGTTCTGTCAGTATTGATGGTATTTTCTGTCTCAAAAACAACAACAGAGAAACTAGTCCTGTGCTGTGGAATCCAACTACCCTTGAATACAAGCTCATCCCTCCTAGCCCTCGCTATGCCGCTCACTATGCTCTTCATGGATTTGGCTATGATTCCGTAACAAACGACTATAAAGTACTTCAATTGACATATTATTCTCCCTTAAATATCCAAATCAAAATCCCTCGGTACTGGAATAAGAATAAAAAGATCGAGTCTCGGATAGAGAAACATTTCAAAAGCTCTTGGGAGTTATATTCTCTAAGAAACAACTCTTGGAAAGAGCTTGATAGCTCTAATATGCTACATCGTTATTACCATACAATTCCTAGATGTATCAGGTGTATGTCAATGGAGTGTCCATTGGTGGGCTAGAAGGAAGGAGGGATTTTATTATGAAGAATGTTTGGTATCATTTGATTACAGTAATGAGGTTTTCTTTACCACACCACCTCCCTCCTACTTGCCGCTTACACTAGAAGTGGGCAAACACTTGGTGCCTTTAAATGACTCTATTGCCTTGATATCAACTAACGCATTCATCAGCACTTTTCATATATCCGTTTTGGGTGAACTCGGTGTCAAAGAATCATGGACCAAACTCTTTGTTATTAACCACCTACCTTTCATCCAATGCCCCATCGGAGTTGGGATCAAAACAATGTTTTCTTCTTTATGCAAACTACTGGTGATCTAGCATGCATTGATTTAAATACTAAGATCATTCAACAGGATCTTGGTGTTAATCCATGGCATTATGGCACTCAAATAGGAAAGTACAAGAAGAGCTCTCTTCCAATAGGAGGAATGCATAATTAGTTATTTTTTTCTTTCCTCATGTTTATGATTATAGTTGTTGTGATTTTAACTTATTAAAGCTATATTATCTGATCTCATGCTTATGATTATAGTTATTGTGATTTTAACTTATTAAAGCTAAATTACCTTATGCAATAGATAAGTTTTTGTTGACTCTATGTGAATAAACATTTGTTTGATATATGGAATTCTTTGGTTCATCTTTGTGATGTTATTTCGGAGGATATTTTTTTCGGGCGCATCTTGTTCCATTAATTTCCTTTTCAAACATATCACTATAATATTTATGGTTTTAGACAACAACTAAGAACTGCGGTTGGAACACAAAAATTAATACCTACCTATCATTGGAACATGCCACTAAACACCCCATATTATCCTTTAACTCAAATTACATTTACACTGAAAAGAGAAAATTTCTCTTTCAATCTTGCTTACAAATTGTTCGATGAAATGCCTCCATGATCATTCATGTAACCTGTTCTGTTTCCGTGTTTTCGTGTAACCTGTTTTCTTTGACTGAAGTATCAGTTCATTTTGAGTATGTACTTTCCTTGCTTACTTACCATTCCCAAAGTTTAATAGTTGGTTGGTATGACACGATTCCTTCTTTTCCTGATAATTATTTCTCGTTACAGTCAAGTGCAATGATGGGGAGTTTCATGAAGCTTACCAACTATAACAATGACAAAGATTGTGAGGCTTGTGGTATCCTTGCAGGCTCACTTGTAAGTGTTGTTTACATTTTGTATGTCTTAAATTAATCAACAAGAATAGGAACAAGTCCAGGTGAAATGCTAAGATTTATTTATGGTTATGTGTTTAATGAAAATATTGTTTTTGTGAGCAGGTCAGGGTAGTAGAGGCAGTGAAGGCAGAGACGTGCAGCTTCCATGATATCTTACTATTTTGTTTGGTTTGATTGGTTTGATTACAGGAAAGGTTGCGGCTTCCATGACATCTTAGAAGTGCAATGGGTGTGTATAATGTGCTCTTGTATTTAAATTTAACTGTCCTGATATTTGTTAGTATATTTCTTCTAACTATTTGTGGTTTTTCGAAAACATGCCTCAAATTTGATCTTTATGTGTGAAATTTATTTACATTTTTACCTTTTATGGTTTCTGGTCCATTCTTTTATCAACCTTTTGATGTTTTTACATGTATGCTTATTGTCATTGTCGACCTATTTTGTTTGAATGATAAAGATGATGTGGTATGTTATTGTTTTGCAAGTAAAAAAATGTTACAATGTTTATTTATGTTGCCTAAATTTTTGCACAGAACTATCGAAATTTTTCATCTCCTTTTCCATTGAAATTATTGCACAGAACATCTGATTTTCTTTATGGAATGACAAATCAGATGTCAAAAACTTTGGAAAAAGGGCCTTGGAAAGTTAACAAACCATTTTGAGACAAACAAACTCTTGAAACAAACAAAAGCATTAGGCAAATGAGAGTGTGTGTGGTAGTGGAAAATTAGGCAAATGATTGTGTTGTTATGATTTGTGAAGAGGAAAATTTATTTATAGTTTTGGATTCATAATCAAATCAAATTATGATTATTCGAATAATTTTATAATTAATCCAAAACAGCCAAATCCGTGCGGAATTCGAGTCGAATATGAACGAAAAGTGTCCGGAATGCGATTTTGCTTGAGTAAATCGAAATCGACTTGATCCGATGAATGGTCAAGAAAATAGGAATTTTTGAAGTTTCACTGAAATTTTGGATCAACGACACATGCAGAATTTTGTCCGCTCTGTGGGGAAAATGCCTTGAATGAGGATCTTCGATCAAAATTTGCATATGCGTATTTCGGGACATTGAAGATAACGAAATTTGTGAATTTTGGCACTGGTCCCGTCTCGATGAAAATCGAGCGAGATATGATTTTAACTCAAGCGTATCGATGAAAATTGCTCGGTTCACTCAAAATTAACCTCGGATAATAAAATTCTGGTACTGATCGGTGAGGAATCAACTTCCGAGTTGCAAATGAAAGTTGTAGAAGACGATACAAATTTTAAACCCGACCCGCTAAATTCGAGTTTCCAGCTAAGAAATAGGGCTTTTAGTGGACAAGCGGTTTCAGCACTAAAACATCTTGATCTCTTGGGAGAATGATTCTTTTGAGAACCTTCTTCACAAAATACACTCTCGACCTTCAAACGAAAGTTGTAGATAATGAGAGGAAATGACAGTCGAAAATCAATGAAAATACCCAAGGAGATGAGATCATATACAGGCGCCAAATGCTAGAAGTCAATCCGCTTCATTGAGAAATGAGCAAGTAAACTCTTTTGCTGCAATCGGAATGCTCGGAACCGGTACCCTCATGGAGATGCTATGCATGCTACTACATGTATGCTTTATAGTTGAATTATAAGCCGAGAGAAACGGAAAGAAGAGGGTAAATTTTGGGTACAATGATCAACAAGCATTCATGAATATGCAGCATCACAACAATATATAATAGCAATCAATAAATAATTATATGCCGTTAATTACAACACGTAAATTAACATACAACACATATACGCATGAATATTTCACGAATCACAACAAGATTCTTATTACGGAAACCATATTAATTCCTCCGGATCTCAATTCTGGTTTTGAAAATATTATTATTAGATAGTACTCGTTCTAAGCTTTCCAACGATACCAACTATTAAATCAGTTCTGATTAGAAAGATATGACCGAAACCGTTTTAAAAATCATGTTCATTCTGTCCGGCAAATTCGATCATCTAAGCTCATTGTCATCAATACATGGGGCTTGTATCGACACATAGAAACGATGCATCGATGCATACGGTTAAAATCTGCCATTTTAAAATTCCCTTCGGTATGTATCGATGCATAAGAGGTAGTCGACATACGGTCTACTAATTGTTTTGTCTTTGTCACGGCGATGGGCTTTATGCCAAATGTCCTTCATTATGGACAAAGCGGCGTACCACATGCATAACATGGTCGTGTTTGGAAACAATAAAGCTTGATGCTCGCGACATCTTTTAAAACAAAAAAATCAAAAGAGTAAATCGTTTTGAGCACGAGATTGATTCGATTCGATTCCCTTGTTCACTTTTACCACGAACAACACTAACCACCAAATCTTTAGGGTGCTACCCAATTTTGATTCCATTAACAAATATACATAAAACATTATAACTTCTAGAGATGTAAACAATACATAAAATATAACATAACATAACATAACATAACATACCTATCTATAAATTGTTTGCTTGGAAGAAAATTAGCATCGAGATAGAGCATGGTAACATTGTAAGTGTTTATAGCCATAGCGAAACTTCCTACATTAATCAAGTGACATATAAGTGAGTATTTAAAAGTATAGCAATATTTAGCATAAAATAAACCAACTAACCCTCTTCCTGACTTTTGCATATTGAAGTAAAACTACGTTGGAGCATAAACATTCACGATCTGGTTGTACTTGATGAATTGATCGGCATACGACTCCCAAAGCGTCAATTCCTTGTTGTTGCTAAACAAAGATGGCATGATATTGAGTTACTGAAACATGAAGTAAATCTACAATCAAAGAATGTTGTTGAGAGTAAATATAAAAATCGTGGTCGTAACAACTAAATTAACTTGTTGTTTTTTTTATTTTTAATTGTGTCTGCGAAAATCCAATGTTTTCCACCATTTCAATGATGTCTTCCAAAAGATAAAAGGGATGTAAGAATAAAATAACACATCAACCACAATTTATATAAGCAAAACACGAACAAAATACGAAACATAGGTCTCTTACCTATCAAGACATCTTTGTTAAACCTGGTGATGATATCGGAAAACTTGTAAATTTTAGTGGTTTGGTGATATTTCATGTTTATCATAACACCAACAAATGTTCCTGAGTAAACTTCACCATATACTTGTGCGACGATTTAAAACTCAACACATTAATTTTGAACCTTTAAGTTCGACACCGTGTAGGTATGGTCCAATTGTAACTTATCATAGAAACAACCATATGAGTTGTTGTCACTACAACATGTATCACCATGTAAAAAATCAAATGACAAAATACCAAAACCAAACTTAACAAAACAGTTGCAACACGTAACTCCATATAACATAACGAAATATAAATCAAAAATCAAATAAGCGAGAAAATTGAGTTACTAAAACTACATCCTTATCTATAAATATCATCTCGAAGTGCTCCTTGTTAAGAGAGGGTAGTTTTAGAATTTGGAGCTAGAAAAAAATCATAGAGTGGGAAAAAAACTCCGTTTTGATTTTTTCCAAAAAACCCAAAAAAAATTGTAAACATTTAATTTAATTTTTAATTATATTTTAAATTTTTATAACAGAGTAAAATTTAAAAATGCATATTCAAAACTATATTTTTCATAAATAATAAATTTTATTCTGATATGTATATCAATATATTTTTTCATAAATTGTGTTAAAATTTGAGAGAAAATTAGGAAGGCCCATAATAGCCCATATAAGTAAGGGTTATAAGAATGACAATTCGGTCAGAAATCCTATTATTGACATTCTTCATCTTCTTGGGACCTAGGTTTTGTCACAAAGAGGAATCAGAGACACGGCTTTCCCAGTTGGAATGTATATTCGGAACTCTCAATCTGATTCGAGAGGTCGGAGGCAATGGTTGTGAGAAAGTATATTCCTGAAGAAGTGGAGTTTGAGTATTGTGTGTAAATTGCCTTTAAAGTCGTTGAAACGATTTGAATGCGCATGCAAGACATGGTCGGTGTTGTTACAAAACTCATATTTCATCAACATGTTCAACAACAATAACAGTTTGATGTCTGTTAGTAAGGATTATGAAAACATATTTAATCCGACAACACTATAAACGTCATGACACGAACACGAATCCCTGTGAGTTTTATTTGCTCCCTGACAACGTCTTTCAAAATAGGGTCAAAATTGATTGGCCACTTCCGTTTCAAGTTCAAGAGAGTATCGACAATATTTATATTTTGGGTTCTGTCAGTATTGATGGTATTTTCTGTCTCAAAAACAACAACAGAGAAACTAGTCCTGTGCTGTGGAATCCAACTACCCTTGAATACAAGCTCATCCCTCCTAGCCCTCACTATGCCGCTCACTATGCTCTTCATGGATTTGGCTATGATTCCGTAACAAACGACTATAAAGTACTTCAATTGACATATTATCATCCCTTAAATATCCAATTCAAAATCCCTCGGTACTGGAATAAAAAGATCAAGTCTCGGATAGAGAAACATTTCAAAAGCTCTTGGGAGTTATATTCTCTAAGAAACAACTCTTGGAAAGAGCTTGATAGCTCTAATCGTTATTACTATACATTTCCTAGATGTATCGGAGTGTATGTCAATGGAGTGTCCCATTGGTGGGCTATAAGTAAGGAGCAATATTATTATGAAGAATGTTTGGTATCATTTGATTACAGTAATGAGGTTTTCTTTACCACCACATCCCTCCTACTTGCCGCTTCTACTAGCAGTGGACAAACACTTGGTGCCTTTAAATGACTCTATTGCCTTGATATCAACTGACAAATTCATCAACACTTTTCATATATCCGTTTTGGGTGAACTCGGTGTCAAAGAATCATGGACCAAACTCTTTGTTATTAACCACCTACCTTTCTTCAAATGCCCCATCGGAGTTGGGATCAAAAACAATGTTTTCTTCTTTATGCAAACTACTGGTGATCTAGCATGCATTGATTTAAATACTAAGATGATTCAACAGGATCTTGGTGTTAATCCATCACATAATGGCACTCAAATAGGAAAGTACAAGAAGAGCTCTTCCAATAGGAGGAATGCATAATTAATTATTTTAAATTTGTTGTTACTTGTCTCTAGAAAGGCAACTTATCTTATCTCTTTGTCTGCTCTCTATATCACAGATGTTTCACTTACATCAGTATCCTTTCTATGTTCCTCATGTTTGTAAACTGGCATCATAGGGTATGTATCAAAAGTACACTTTTTTTTCTTGCATCCTTTAAATGATGAACTGGTTTTCATTTGAAAATTTGTTTATAATTTTATGATTACCATAGGTTTGATTTATTTTATGCGGGAAAATTTATTATTACAGAAATTTTTGTTTAAAACTATGTTCTTACATTTAAGCAATTGAAGTTAAGAACAGGAAGTGTTAATCCACTAAAAGTTTAGTACTGAGGAATTTGGATGTTTGTAGGAGGTCAAGGTTCAAATCTTTATGCTTTTATTGTAAGATAAATAAGATGAAAATGAGCAACTCGAAAACTATTTTAAATGCTTACACATACTATGATTAGATATTGCAACAATGAAGCCTTAGGAAAGAAAGCTTACCGTTGGTGCAAACTTTGACTGTTATTGGAAATCAATTTTGGTTTTATAATGGAAGTCTATTTTCGAAAAATTGATGTGATAATCTTAAAAATTAGTGAACTTAATGTGTATAGGTTCGCACAAAAATATATTTATGATTTTAGGAGTATTTTCATAATTTCGTTGGTCTTAAGAAACACTTATGACGCATTAAGAAGTCTTAAAAATTTGATCTTTGTAGTACATTAGCTCCTTTGCACTATCTGCTCTATTAATTTATGTCATGCTCTTCAGAGAATTTTCTACTCAAGGCATCAACTATAAGATTTGATTTTCTAGATTTGTAGAATATTTCAAAATTGAATCCTTGTAAATTTGTTACTCATTTATGTTGTTCTAGTGTTTGAATTTTTGGAGCAACAAATTTTGTATCTCTTTTATTAAGTGTAAATATGAAATTGTTTACTAATAAGATACTGACACCATTCTATTACAGCAAACATCTCTTGCACATAAATAAGTAGCTTGCATTCGTGGGCACATATTCTTGTTGAATAAGGCAATGAGTGACTTTTCTGTGACAATACGACACCAATGGAAACTCCTGAAACATTTGTTTCCACTATGATTTTTAAAAAAAATGAGCAAGACGAGTTGAATGGCTACGACTGCCTCTGTTACTCCATACAAATTTGGTGTATATAAACAGATCAGTGGTGGGCGGCAAATCTGGCGTAATTACACTGGCAACAATAAAAATCAGTAGGTTCTAAAATCAATTGTGATTCAAGGCAATGGTTCAGGCCTGATCCAAGATGGCTAATATATATAAAATTATTGATTTTGGTGCATCCATTTAAACCAGCATAAAGCATCACCATTCATGTAAAATGACATCAAGGATAATCTATTTTTAGGTGGTAATTGATAAAAAATAAAATATTGATCAGCTTGAAATAACCATTCCAATGGGATTATACCATCAAACATAGCAAGTTCTGACTTAGGTGTTCTGAAAGGGGGTAGTTGAGGGATTTGATGCATTTGGGTAAAGGGAACTTGTTAAAAAATTGGAATATTGTAATTTTGTGTGTTTGCAAAAGTAGTTTGAGAAGTGATGTAGGATGGGTCCATATAAAGTTGGGTAGGGAAAAGTTGTGGTCGTTGTGCTGTTTTATTTCTCATTGGAGCAGTGACAGTAGATTGAGTAGGTTTGTTGGAAAGTGTAGTTGAGTGTATAAGGGGTATTAGCATGGGTAAAATTAGGGTTATTATGGGGGAGTTGTCATGGATAAAAATAGGGTTAACATGGATTGTAATCAAGGGACTAGATGAAGGGATATGTGTGATACTTGATGAGTTTGTTGTTGTGTGAACAACTGCATACTATTGTTGTTCATTATGAGCTGCTAACTTTGTGCGAATGGTCATGATGGACTCATATCGAGTCAGAAATATGCTTTTCATTGTCCATTATGGTGTTAATATACTCAAAATTTGCATTTGTTTTATCAAATCTTTCATCCATTTTTTTGGTCTGATTGATAGCATTGCCAAGGTGTATGTGGAAAATTTGAACAACTTCTTATACAATATCTCTAAATGAAGGGTTGGTAGGTTCTGGGGGATCCATGGATTCAAGGAATGAAAGCATCGATGATAGATTAAGCTATGATTAATAAATTAGATCTAACTTCTTACATAAGAAATAATAAAACAAATTCAAAATTTTCTTGATTTCATTCAACTTGCGACTTACAATATATATCTAGGGTCTATAAATAATTAAATGGGTCATGGGCCACTTTTTAGAAACAACATAAAATTAACTAGAGCATAATATTAATTACAGCCCTTAATAATAAAAATCCTTAAGCAATATTGATATATTTCTCTCTAATAGGTCTTTTTATCTCTTATCACATAAAGGATGCTTGATTTGCTAAAAAATGAGGGATTTGGCAGGATAGTTTTTCTTGTACCTTGATTGGTGCAGAAATTAATCAGGAGACTGGACAAAATATATGTCAAGGGACTGGACAAAAACATAAATTTTGTCCTCGCAAACCATGGGACAATTTTTAAAACACGTTTAGGCTATAAAGGCGGTCTTAGAGCTTTGAGTTTAATTTATTTTCTGTATCCTTGGGATTCATTACCATAACAAAAAAAGTTAATAGGTGTTAATCTTAATCAAATTTTGTAGCAGAATTATTAATCTGCTATTTATGGTAGAATCTAAAAGAACTAATTTAACATTTTAAATTAACCAATCTCAATATAGGATAAATCCAATTAAGACTAAGAGTATTTGATTTGATTCTAATTGAAAAGGAGGCTTTCGGGTTGAATAATAAGTTCCTTAATTTGGGAGGTTAGATGGCTTAATGAGGATTCATTAGTTTTTTTCATATCGGAGGATTATTATGTCTCTTAATGAGATTCTTCAAAGATTGAGAAGTAAGAGTTCATTTTGAGAATTCAAGATGAGAAGATGATTTATTATAAGAGTAATTTTAAAATTTAGTAGGAGGATGATTAAATGATTGGAAGAAGAAGAGTTATTAGGTATTGAGTTAGTGGTTGTGATCATTTATACTTCCTTTTCATAAGATATTGGTCTTTTAAGGAATTCTAATAGGAGAAATTTGGATAAGTTCTGAAAAGTGATGACTTATTTCTTTGTTAAATCTAGACGGTGATGGCGATTAAATCATTAATGATTGATAAATATGCTATGTGAGAGATAAAGTCTTCTTTATAATTTGAGAACAAAAGCATTTTGTTGGAAAGCCTTCTTGTATACTTTTATGCTTTGTGGAGACTTGAAGAAAATGGTTTTCATTTTTTTCTTGGGAGGAGGTTTTAGTTCTTAAGTTTGTAGTTTGTGAGAATGAATCTTGGAAGAGTTATTGTTTTCATTTATGTTTTTTGTCTTTTGGAAATTGAAGATGTATTTTCTTTTTAGGAGGGAGTTTAGTTTTTTGTTATTGTCTTTTAGAATCATTTTCTTTGATGAGTTAAATTCTTTCTTGGAAAATCGGATTTTGATAGTTCCCTAATTTAACGGATTAATATCTAGGAGTTTATCTTCTAGTTAAGCATTTCTTATAGTTTATCTTGCAAGTCTAACTTTCTTCAACTCTCAATTCTTAATTTCAATTCTAAGATTCCTTAATATTCAAAGAGAAGACTAGCTTCTTTTTTCATTCTCTTTAAATGTCTTACAAGATGCTTTACTTTTCATTATTAAAACTTTCTTATAGTTTGAGGTTCTTAATTAATAGAAGGGATCTTAATTATTTAATCTTTTTCAGTGCATTAATTTAAATAATACATATAGAATTTACAAATGATTACGTAACATTAATTTTTAAGAATAGTTATTATTTTTTCTTAGAATTTGGGAATTTGATTATCTTTTCAATATTTTTCTTAGTTTATGAAAGGTAAGAGGTATTTGCAAATTTTTAAAAGTATGGTTTGAATTTACTATTCTAATTTGGTTTCTTATTTATTTTTTAGAGCTTTATCGGGAAAATAAAGGTTTGGAATTTATATTATAACATTAAGATGGAGATGTAAAATTTTGATTTGAAAAAAATCTTATGATAGAGATTATCCATTACACAATTATTAGTGTTTTTAGTAGCAGAAGATCCTTTTCTTTTTATTGTGAAGATATTATCCATCTTATATTTTATAATTTTCTCTTTTTGATAATTATAATTTTCTCTTTAATTTGTATTTAAACAATTAGTATAATTATAAAAAAAAAAATTATTATTATAGTATTTATCATTTTACAAATCAAACACATATGAGTACTTAAAAGATTCTTTATTCTATTATATTTTGTTTGCGGTATCTAATTTGAAACTAGTTTGTTTTTAGAGGTAGGTGGGTTATGCTTATTTCTACCACCATTTGATTTTATTGAATAATTCTTATCACTAAAGTTCGTGGCGGCATTCAACGAATTAGCATGTCTATTTTTTGTTCTGTTTAGAAATTTGCATGCTGCATGCATCACTATCTTTTTACCATACAACTAATATATCCTTAGTTGATAACCTCACTTATATAATAATTTTTTTACTTTTTTTTTATTATACCTGTCAAAATCTTGTGGGGTGGCATACTGGCATGTTCATGGCCACGGCAAGAACTTAGGTTTGTCATTCTTCCATAAATTTAATTAATCCATTTGAAATATATCATACACTAAAAAAAGGTAATAATTCATATTATGTTTGACTCAATCAACAACTCTGTCAATAGTCAGTGGAATTCTGATTTTCAACACAACAAGAGGATGCTGTTTGATTTTCTACTGCTATTCAAAATAAATAACAAAACAAAGGGCTGCTGCCTGTTATAGTGTTCTGTGTGGGTGAAAGTGAATAAAATGCTTGTCTTTTACACAACAACATCTACTTTAGCAACTTTAGATAGCAACTTCTTTTAATAAAAAATATTATTTGGACTGTCCTAATAATTATGCAATTCATATTATTATATTTTTATGATTGATTTTTAATTTTAATGTTTTTACGTGTCATTTTAAATTACTTTACTATTAAAATATGGATTGTAATTCCAAGAAAAAAGGATTGTAATTAGAGCATTAAAATGCAATAGCTATGATGGATTGGCCAACTTAACCTATATATATATATGGTATGGCTTGGTTTGTTACAATATGTACATATGTTACAATATGTACATATTATTTTCTTATGATTGTTGAAGTTGTTAGATGCAAAATATTTGCCATAATCTCATGGCTTCCTTGAATCATAAGAAGTGATTAATGTATTTGAGTCTTAAAGAACAAAATTATTATTAGCTTTTGAAGTAATGTCACATTATTACTTTCTTCTTGAATAAACATATAATAGCCATTCAAATCTTATGTTAACAACGGGAAAATTGTCATTCAAATCTATCAAAATTGGATGATTTGGTTTTAAGACCAAAATCATCGTCATCATTGCTTATGATTGATGATGCAAGTATAAATTAGCATAAGTGAATACAATTGAGTTATTCCCAAAATATCACAGCGTGTCGTTAAATAATCAAGTGTAAGTATATAGTGCAACTAAAAGGGTGAAATCGGTAAAATACAAAAACTATAGAACATAGGCGGTTATACTAACTCCTCTCACGGACAAAGAGAGTATATTTAGTCCCTTATAACGTATAAGAGATTTCACTATTTATTAGAAAAAAACAATCCTCTCTTTTCACTATATTGTTTCCAACAATCCTAAATATCAAGGTATATACACAAATTTGAGTTTTATAAGAGGTTTGAAGTTGTAAGACTTTTATCAATTGCTAGAATTGATCTTCTCTTTCAAATAAATCATTCACAATTATGTTACATAAGTGGTGAAATGAATTGATGAAACCTTTTAAAGATGCACTAAAATGAATGCATAAAGTTTCACAAGAGTTACGAGTCAAGGTACTTGGTTGAATTTGTAAGTTTAAGTTTGAATTATAATAAAAGATGTGAGGTATGAAAAACATATATGATGGGTATTTGTAGTTGTATAATTCATTTTAGAAGAAGCATGATATCATGAAAATATCATGATTGATATATGCATTTAAAATTTTCTTAGAATCAGATTTTATGCAAAATAGTGTCACTACTTTAGTAACCAATTAACACATAATCATAATCGGTTACAGCTAAAGCAAGTTATGAAAATTCAAATTTTTGAAGGTGTAACTAGTTATAGGTATTGATTAACGGTATGCAATTTTGAAAAATAGCTAAGATTTCGTTGGTGTAATCGATTAACAATATGGTGTATAACCAGTTACACGATGCAAAACGAAAAATCTTAAAATAATTTAGATGCAAAACCATTTGATGTTAAAAGTTATTTTATGCATTAAGATGAAATGTTTAAGATGTTTCTGAGAACTATGGTAAAACACAAGATCAAATTGTAACTTACCTCAAAGAAGTGATCAATCTTCCAATTTCCAAAGTTATCTTGACATTGTTGCTTGTGACACAATTCTTGTTACCATAGAGCTTTGAACATGGAGCTTTTCTCATCCTTTGATAATGCCCAGAGATTAATCTTGTCTTCATCAAAACACGTTGTTGGAGAAACTTGTCTTCACATCAAGAACACATTTGGATCCTTGCTTGAGGTATTGATTTCAGCATGAAGGTTTGAGACACATATTCGATCAACAAGCTCAAGAATAAGAATGGATCTACCCATGAAGTTTTTTTGTGTGCCAATAACTCGTTGCATTGATCTAGACCACGAAAGGTAGTTGGAACCATTCAATTGAGGTGTGATATTCACATAGTTTAGACCTTGACTCGGATGGACATATTAGAATGAATCAACATTGTCATTAGAGATGTGATTTGCGGTAGGATAAGCTCACGATGACATGGTGTTGAATTGAGGAAAAATTCATTGGGATTCAAAGAAGTAAAAATCAAAGAGTGATTCTGATTGATATCAGACTAGAAAATAACAAACTCAAGAAACTCATAATTGCCTTGAGCTTGAAGAGCAAAAGAAGGTAATTGATTCTCTTGTTTTGATCAAGTGGTCAAGGCTATAAATACAAGAGTGATTGTGCAACATAACTATCATACTATATTAGTTACTTACATCACACAAGCAACCAATTCTCTAACAAAATAAATCAGAAACTTAACTAACCTTATAACTAACTTTTTCTTCCTTTTGTAGTACACAACAAAGGGAATTGAATTGGATAAAAACAAAAAGCAATGTTATTTTGAAAGCTAGGTCTTCCAACATCAAAAAAAAAAAAAAAACTACAAAGTATTCTAAGGAAGATCAATTTCTTTAAATAAAAAATCATATCTAATTCGATTTTTGCAAGAAAAAAAAACTTATCTTGCTTAGGCTAAAGGAGTCAAAAGAAATGATGTAGTAGAATGAAAAATATAAAGTCTTCATTCAAATTATAAAAAAAAACAATAATGGCAAATCCCTAAGTGCCAAATAAATTAACCATTCAAATCGTTCATGGAGTGCATGTTATACAAGATGCACAAAATGCTATATATAGTAGAACTAATTTTTTAAGGTAACCATATGGTAATTACTATGTTTGATGATGGCCGGCCTTAGTTTTGCTTGCCACCTTTATATATATAATAACAAAAAAAATTGCTACATTTGTAAATAAAAATATTGACACTTGTAATATTTGTGTTGCTTTCTGTTTGCAGTCCAATTTTAAGACTTGTTTATTTTTTGAGGGTAGATGGGTTAGGCACATATCTACCTCCATTTTCCATTTCCTAATTTTATTGAAAATTCTTCTCATTAAAGTTGATAACGATGCATGGAATATAATTACTGAGTAGTATTACACATGTTTTGACTACTTGTTTGTTTTGTTCATGAATTTGTAAGTAGTAACATATCTCTTTCATGACACAAGAATGTTAATATACATCCACTTCTAGTTTATAATAAAAAGATAGTGATGCAACAAACAAAATTTTAACAAAAATAGTCAAAGATGAAATAGTATTACTTACATGCAGTTGAACTATGCCTACAAAATGAAATGGTGGTAGAAATTATCATAACGCACCTACCCTATAAAAACAAATAAAATAATGTTAGTGAGAATATTTTATCATAAAGATTGTAACATTTTCTTAGCTATATATACTAGTTGCTAGCAAAGCTTAGTCCATCATCAAACATAGCTCAAATTGTAACATTCTTAAACCAAACAAGAAAAACAACAAGATGGGCAGTGTTGAAATTCCAACAAAGGTTCTTACCAACACATCTGCTCAAATTAAGATGCCTGTGATTGGAATGGGATCAGCACCTGACTTCACTTGCAAGAAGGACACAAAAGAAGCAATCATTGAAGCCATCAAGCAAGGTTACAGACACTTTGATGCTGCTTATGGCTCTGAACAAGCTCTTGGTGAAGCTTTGAATGAAGCTATTCAACTTGGTCTTGTTACTAGACAAGAGCTTTGTTACTTCAAACTTTGGGTTACTGAAAACCATCCTCATCTTGTTATTCCTGCTCTCCAAAAATCTCTCAAGTAAGTAAAACTAGAATTAATCACTTTTATTATCTCCCGCGAAAGAGGATCGAAACATAGACTTATTGGATTTGTTGATTATTTTGTGCAGGACTCTTCAGTTGGATTACTTGGATTTGTATTTGATTCATTGGCCACTTAGTACTCAGCCTGGAAAGTTTTCGTTTCCAATTGATGTGGCTGATCTATTGCCATTTGATGTAAAAGGTGTGTGGAAATCTTTGGAAGAAGCTTTGAAACTTGGACTCACTAAAGCTATAGGTGTTAGTAACTTCTCTGTCAAGAAACTTCAAAAGCTACTATCTGTTGCCACTGTTCTTCCTGCAGTCAATCAAGTAAGTCATTAACATGAATTTAGAATAAAACTTTGATTGATTATCAATATGTATTTATATAAGGTAATTGTGTATGTATAGGTGGAGATGAACCTAGCATGGCAACAAAAGCTTAGAGTTTTGCAATGAAAATGGAATAGTGTTGACTGCATATTCACCATTGAGGAAAGGTGCAAGCAGAGGAGCGAACGAGGTTATGGAGAATGATATGCTTAAAGAGATCGCCGATGCTCATGGAAAGTCGGTTGCACAAATTTCTCTTAGATGGTTATATGAACAAGGAATCACTTTTGTTCCAAGAGTTATGATAAGGAGAGAATGAGTCAAAACTTGAGTATCTTTGATTGGACACTGACAAAGGAGGATCATCAGAAAATTGATCAAATTAAGCAGAATCGTTTGATTCCTGGACCAACCAAGCCAGTCTCGACCTCTGGGATTGATGAAATATAAAAGAAAAGATTTTTTTGTCAAGCTGCCTATTAAATAAGTGGGATGTCACGAGGTTGAAATTGCGATTATCGCACAACATGTGCTATTAACTGAGTTGGTTTAAGGGGACAAAAGATGTTAAAGTTATTTTAATTTATCTAAGAAACTAGTATTTTATTTCAGTTTATCTAAGAAGCTGTATTTTATATTTAAATATTTCATACAGCTCTGAATTACCAGTTTTTGTATTGAGGTTCAATAATCAATTATAAATTTCAGTTTCTCAAGTTATTATACATTATTATTTCATTTTACAGTCTTTGAAATTGTATTACTATTTTTATTGGCATGACATGTGCAAGGAAAGGAAGCTTACAATACAAACCAGTTCGGGCTTATAGAATTGGCAAACTTTAAACACAAGATCATTGCTAGAGTTCTAGAAGATAGGTTAGCCACCATTCTTCCCTCCTTGATTTCCACTAAGCAAAATGGTTTTATTAATGGTATGAATATAAAGGATAACATTTGTCCTGCTTCCGAAGCCTATATTCTAAGTCAAAAACGTTTTGGAGGTAATGTAAACCTTAAAATAGACATATTTGAGGCTTTTGATACTTTAAGCTAACCTTTTCTTCTCAAAACTTTGTCTGCTTTTGATTTCAATGGGAAGTTTTGCAATTGGATCAAGATAATTCTCCAATCAGCTTATCTCTCAATAGGTTTGAATGGTAAATAAATCGGTTTCTTCAAGTGCTCTAATGGTGTGAGATAGAGTGATTTAATTCCACCTCATCTTTTTGCTTGGATAACGAGGTTTTGAGTGAGGTATATCTAAGATAGTTGATGACACTGACCTTCTTACCTCAGGCATGAAAATGTGTTTGATCTAAGTGGAAAAGCCAAAGGTAATGAAGGGGCGTCATGAAAGTTATCCCTTATCGGAACTAGGATAGCGTGTGCAATATTAACTCTCATTGTTTTGTAGATCCGAGGTAATAACTTAGTGTTATTATCTCGCTAAGTTAAAACCGAGGGGTTAAGTTTTTCTGTCATTTGCACTTTATTACATAACCATATTACAAAATACAAAATCATATTTTGCATATTATTGACGAGAGATATTGTACATTTTTCATATCAATTCCTCAATCATAAACATTGTACCACAAATATTTAATTAAAATGGCATACTTTATAATTTTACATCAAAACTAAAACAAATGATTAAGAAACAAAAGCAATAAACTATTTACTTACTAGTTTTCATATCCCTTCTTCATGATCAGACGCATAACAACATATGAATCATTTTCTTCTAATGATTGCGTACATTTACCATGTCAATTCCTCAATCAAACATTGTACCACAAACATTCATTGATTACACCAAATGCAAACCCAAAATGGCACACGTTATAATTTTACAAAACTAGATTATTTTAAAAACAATTTTATGTATTATGGTTAAAACAGATTCATTTTCAAAAAAAACTGAAAACTATTTATATTTCCATCAAAAACTTGATTTACTGTTTTAAAATAGGAATTAATGTATTTCCGTAAACAATAATTTTCGGTTTTCTACAAAAAGCTCGAACTACTATTTTTGTAAAAACACGATTTACCATATATCCGTTTAAAAACTCAATTTACTGCATTTTTGCAAAACTCAATATACTGTATTTCTACAAAAAATGATTTACTATATTTCCATAAAAAAAAAAACATGATTCATGTATTTCCAATAATAAGCGGATTTACTATATTTTGTTAAAAACTTGATTTACTGTATTTTAGAAAAAAAAAACTCAATTTACTATATTTCCTAAAAAAAATCGATAGAAGAAAAAAACTTGAATTTATTTCTTTATAAAAAACTCGATTTACTGTATTTCTAAGAAAAATTAGATTTATTGTAATTTCGTTAAAAAACTGATTTATTATATTTTCGTAAAAAAACACGATTTACTATATTTCTACACAAAACTGAATATACTGTATTTCTGCAAAAAAAAATATGGTTTATTGTATTTCTATATAAAAAAAAAACGTAATTTACTGTATTTGTGTTAAAAAAATCTATTTACTATAACTCCGCAAAAAATTGGATTGATTGAACTTTTATAAAAACGATTTTCTATATTACTGCAAAATACTCGAGATACTGTATTTCAGTAAAAAAAACTATGATTTTATGTATTATCGCGAAAGACTCGATTTATTGTATTTTCATAAAAAACCAGATTTATTGTATTTCTGTAAAAAAATATTAATTTTCTATATTTCCATTAAAAACTTCAATTATCGGTATTTCTGTAATAAAAAAAAACCCGATTGAATGTATTTCCGAAGAAAAAAATCAACTTTCTGTTTTTCGCAAAAGAAAATCGTTTTTCTTCATTTCAATAAAAGAAAATGATGTTTTGTATTTCTGGAAAAAAAAATGGATTTATTGAACTTCGGCAAAAAAAAAAAAAAACACAATTTATTGCATTTCTAAAGAATAAACTCAATTTTCTGTATTTTCGTCAAAAACTTGATTTTATGTTTTTCTGCAAAAAAAACTTGATTTACCATATTTCAGTAAAAAAAAAAAACTCAATGATCTGTATTTTTTGGAAAAATACTTAATTTCCTGTATTTCCGGTAAAAAGTCGATTTTCTTTATTTCCGATAACAACTCGAGTTTTTGTATTTTCGATAAAAATTTGATTTTTTGTATTTCCATAAAAAAACTATACTTTTGTAAAGAAAAACTCTATTATTGAATTTAATATGGATTAAGATTAATCCATTCATTAAAGTTTTTACTGGATTTAAATAATCAACTATGTTTAATAATTGTCTCCAAGTTATTTTATAATAGTATTTTAGTTTCCAATGTTTTGTATCAACTTTAAATTTAATAATTGTCTCCAAGTTATTTTATAATAGTGTTTTATTTCACTGTCTTGAAAATTGTATGATTTTTTTATTAAAAAAATTATATTGACTTGATTATACAATTCAATTAAGGATGTGTCCCCAACATGTAGTAAATATAAATATACTAAGAAGTTGAAAGAGTGGTATACCACTAAAATCAAAGTTTAAAAATTTGCATTATGTAAAGAAATTTATGTTCAGAATAGTGTGAATAAGAATTCATCGAAATTGTCCTATATAAATGAGCAGTGCTAGAAACATTAATTTTATGTTGAACACATTTTTAAAATGGTGGAGCTCATATGAATTTCATCTTAGAAGAGAACCTTGAAATGTGTTTTAAATTCAGCTGGTACACGCAAAATTAATGAACATACTTAACATGCAAGATCAATACAAAAACACAAATTTCGTTGATCATATATGCAGATCAGGATCCTGCCTTGCACACACATTGGACTTCTATGCTGATTTTACTTTAGAATCCAGCAATAAATGGCAGGTTGTAGAATTAAGTTGCAATCTCCGACAAGAAGCGGGTAAACAGATACACTGCATCCTGCAAGTGACCTGAGCGTAGGTCTTCGAGGGAGCACTGAAAGCAGTGTCAAAGCAACTAAACTGCTCGTCACATGTGGCACCGTCACCCACAGCAGATAACAGCAAATCACATATTTCGCTAGCCATTTTGGAAGCGCCACTCTGCAAAATAAGTAGTAAATGTGAATAGAGCAATTAGAATACTATCCGACAAAAGGTTTTGCGGCAAAGGGCGTATGTATACCTTGCATCAGAAGGTAATCTGTTACCCCAAACAGCCAAAGATTCATTTAACTGACTGACAAATTCCTGACATGCAGCATTTTTACTTGGAAGAATCCTGAAACAAGAAATTGTGATTTTAATCAATTAAACAGAAAATATAAATTCTTGCACTTTCATGTTTGGGTTCAAACTTGTTCAAATTGTAGTTACACTTCACAAACGACTACAAACCAATGAAACCATTGAAGTAGGCACTGTCCATACCAATTCAGTCATGGCATTTGTATCTCCCTGAAGTGAGTTTCTCATTAAATAAAATGAAATATATATTCCAGCTCCCAACTCCCAGTTTTCAATTTCAGATTTATAGTCCTCCATGGAAGTTGCTATCCTCCATATCTCCGTGTGTTTAGCTGCACAGCATAAATATTAAAGAAGTTATAAATATGATGCACTAATTATCTGGAATTAAGAAAAATATGTAAAATTCTAACGATGCAGGGCAAAAGGAGGAGATTTTACAAGTAGTTTTAACTAGATTATCTTTTGGCAATTTTCTACGTGCATAGGATGATTTTGTTTCATGGAAATTTCCAGAAAAATGAAGTCCAGTTATAATGAAATATCAGGAAAATTATTTGGTAAAAGACTCAACCGTAGCACCTTAAAAATTACCAAAGTGTATGTGATAAAACCGACAAACATAAGGTGTTACTTTTACCAAGCAATATACATTCAAATGTATTATTACCTTGCAAGAATAACTTATGAGCAACTGTAGTTATAAAAATGGTATGAGCTTTCTGCCAATTAGCACACTGAAGAAATTCCTCAAGGGCTCTTGTGAGATCTCCATAATAATTATAATATATTGCCTGCACCACAACAAGAGAGTCATTCAAATATTTAAAAGTTTCTCAATGAAAGAAATCAAGAACATCCAGAAGCTGCAAGCATTCCTTCATTAATCAATGAAGAACACCACAGCAGGACAACAAATTAATACAGTTTTAGTTAGAAATTGATCATTCAGTACCCTATGAATTATAAGCTTTTTACTTTCCTTGAATAAATATAAGTCTCATTGGTTCTAAATATCCACTCAAGCAAGGTAACAAACATCATTTATTTTAAATCTTCTTTGTTTGGGTCAATTATTTTGAGTGGATGGGAGAGGAGTGAAATCACTCCTCACTTTATATTGGAGGATTTTGTTAGGAGAACAGAGATGAGTTAATAAAATTTTAAATGCATTGACTAAAACACTTTTACATAAAATGTAAAATAAGAAGTTATGAAGTATAAAAAGTAAATTAGTCTTCCTCTTCATTAAAATCTCTCGCCTTCCCTTGTGAACCAAATAAACAGAGAATTATCTCCTCCATTATAATCCCCTCCTCCCCTCATTTAAACCCAGTACTGTGTAACATAATGGAGTGGAACACAGGGGAATGCACTCGAAAGGAATGGGAAAGAATGAAACAACGCAACCATTCCCCATCTTGGAACAGAATCAGTTTCCTTCCATTCTATGCTAATTTTGGGCAGACAAATTTGTGTATTTGTGGGGAAATGATCCCCCCTGTGTTCTATTTCCCTCCTATCTAAAATCCTAAGCATTGCTTAATTACTACCCTTCCCCTAATTATCAGCTATCCAAACAGGCAGTTAAAAAGGGTAAAGCAACAAAATGATGCGAGTCATATTTTTCTATAACTGTAAAAATGAAGGGATAAATAAATAGGACGCATACCAAAGCCTCGTGCATCCATTCTTTGGGAATGCCTAAATCCTCAATGAAGCGGTACTGAGATTCATCTGAACTCCAAGTTTCACAGTATTGGAACAATATTTCACGAATGAGATTTACATGAAGATATGGATAATCTTCCGGTGGGGCAGGTGAAGGGCCACATATATTGCCCAGTGGCATTTGCCTAAGCACAACAGCTGAGACACAAATCCCATGTCTAGAATATGAAGATCATTAGAATTGATGACACCCTGCTTCCAAAACTTCACGTTGGTGCCAGATCATATGATAGTCAAGCGGATCAGGGGTTGGCGAAGGCACTGAACATGGCCCTCAAAAGCTGAATTCTGTCTCTTCATTAGCATGAAGAAGCATGAGATAAAATGAAATGTCAAAGTGTTTATCTGATTTCCAACTGACAATCTCCTCTGGTGTTCCTTCATCAATAAACAGTGGAGCAGATATGGAGCCGCTCCTCCATCAAGAAATTGTTTATAAGTCTCAAAAGCAGCTGGTAATGAAGTGTCGGAGATAATTGGTACCACATTAGTAATCCTAAAATCTCCTCCAATCAATTTGGATATCGTACAATGCATCATGAATATTTCCAGCGAGCAGTTCGTAAAGTCTCAATCTGTCTTTTTCAATGAAATTAAAATCAAGCCCTTTATTCCTCCAGATATCAAGTTGCTGTGAAGCGTCAGAGCGATTCAGAGTAGAACCACCAGCCTGACTTAACAAACAAGCCAACCTCACATCTCCTTTGGCCACAGCCAACTGCACTACTTCATCCAATTGCCAGTCAGAAGTGTAAAAATATGTTGCAAATAGTTAGAGTCATCAAGAGAGCTTATTTGATTTTGGACATGATAAGAGACACTCTCTCGTAATAACTGAACTCTGCTCTTCTCATGAGAGGAGTGCTTCTTGGTCAACATCTTTATCAACTTCCTTTATATCCTGCATCATATCTTCCTCATTGTCAGCGCCCAAAGATTCTACTCGACCCTTCTGTTCTCTCTTAGAAAAAGAACTGCGCATTAACTCCCAGGTCATTACTTGGTGTGTCAAACATAATCGATTCAAGGAAGGTAAGCCAGGTACACTCAATTGCCTCTCAATAATATCACAGTATTGATGAGAAATCTCTGACAGGTCGGTACGATCAGCTTCGAGTTTTTGAAGTGTTAACTTGTAGGGACCAAAGTCAACCTCTTCCGTCACATGGTTTATTCCTTTGTGAAAATTTAGTGGAGAAACCAAGGCATGGTCAACAAGTTCTTCACTCACTTTTTTATTTTCATCCCTGACTAAATTGTCAAAAGCAACTTTCTCCAAAGTGACAACAGATGACAATATCTTTTGATCACCACCACTACCTACAGGTGCACCAGAGTGTAACAGAACGCCATTTGGTCCCCAACCCACTCGAAATGAGCGACCCATAAACAGACCAGCATCCACTATATTGTGAGCATAGTTTCCAGATACGGAGTTTCATGCTTGAGGTCCAGCTTGAACCCCTGTGATTTTGCTGTCCTCAGAGGCATGCCCTTATGTTGCTGAACCATCAAAATGGATCCAGGAGAATTTGAATCAAGATTCCCTTGCTTATTATACTCAAGTAATGGAAATGGAGTATTTCAACAGCTTGTGGAGTAGACCTATTGGTCACTGCCTGAGCAGAACTTTTCAAAGGCCTCACATGCTCCTTACCAAAGACAATTTCCGACTCACGTCCTCCATCTCTTCTTAGGTCAGGAAACATCAATAACCTCATGTCTCTCATTTTATCAGGGTCGAGTCTAAGATGAGAAGGAAGCGAATGAGAAAGCTCAATCTCATCTACATTTACATGATTCTTTCTCAACATCACGTGTCTCAGCATCATCCATAACAGCATCCTCTTCATCATCTTCATCAAACCCAAATCTACTAAAATGTTCAACTATAAATTTCCACTCACAACTCACCGGATCAAAGGAAACAAACTTCGCACCTTGTCTCTCCGTAATCTCTTTCAATTTATTCACCAGAACATCATTCCGACACTCTTTCGACTTCAACTTCCCACTATCTACCACCAAAACAACCTCAGCTTTTTTGTTAAGACCCTTACCAACCACAGGCTTATCATTTTCATCCTCATAAACTACAACCTCATGCCTATCAAACTTGACAATTTCATCTAAACACAACCCTCTTACATCCGTTTTATCACAATACCTAACATACCCATAACCAAATCTCCCAACAGTAAAATCAGCCACACCACTGCAATAACCAGGGTAACAAACTTCCAGTTTCGCTAATTCCTTCAAAACGGTTCAGTATAGTAACCAAAAGTTCACAATCGGCAACAAAGCCTCAATTTCCGTCATAATCTCGTTCACGGAGTAATGCAACTCGGAAACCCTTCTTTTCTTGTAACTATGCACAACGAGAATCAAATATACCTCCGACACCACATTCCATCACAAAAACAGTTCAAAGACGGCGACAACAACAACACACTGCGTCTTGAACATTGAAATTACACGAAACAATACCTAATCACAAGTAAGAAAATTAAACTAACTAGAGATAGTTGCAAAATTAATTGAAGCATTATATAACCATTAATACTAATTATTTAGCTGAGATTGCGAAAATTATGATCTAAATCGAGTTTAAAGTAACTAACCTAATGAATTTGTTGAACACGTGAATAGATAGAGGTAACGAGAGAAAACAATGAAGCAGAGAAAAGTTGTGGGAAAGAACGAAGAGAAGGAGGACTCACGGTGGCGGAGACGTTGACGGTGACGGAGTGGGGACTGGTGAAGAAAGACACTGCGCGGGACGAAGAAGAGGTTTTAGGAGGTTTGGATGGATTGGAAAATTGGGCTGCTTTGAGGCCCAATTGAGACAAGTGTTAAGGCCAATTTTTTTATTGCACATTAGACGAGGTTTTCCTGTCACCCCATATTTTTGATATTTCAAAATACTCTTCAAGTTATTTACTCAAAATTTTAATTTTTGAAAAAAATTTTATTGTTACCAAAAGATCAAATTTCTGGTATCTTTTACGAAATTTACATTTACCTTTTTATTAGTATATACAGAAAATTCATTATATTTTAAGAAAAATTTCTAGTATCTAAATTTGGATATTTTCAAATTCCGAAACTATTAATTTAAAATTTATAAAAAATAAATTATATTTAAAAAAATTTATCGTTTAGGAAATATTCCAAATTTCGATATAAAAATAATACAATTTAAATTTTCAATATATTTTATTCAAATTTAAATTTATCGTTAAAAACAATAAAAATTAGGTTAATACCTATTTTCACCACTGCATATGAAATTTATTTGAAAAATCCTATTGGTAAAAAAAATTTCCAAAGTTACCTTGACAAATTTAAAATTTCATTTTTACCTTTAGATACATCCATAAAAAATTTTTTGTAGCTTATTTTATTAAATTTATAATTTTTATTTATTCCACATCACATAATTCATTAAAATAATGAAATATATAACTCCATTATTAATTCTAAATTATTTTACAAATCATATTTTTCATATTTATCGCATCAAATTAAGTTTTACAATAATCTAATACAAACCTTATGCTTATAACATTTATTATAACCTCTTGGAAACCTTATGCGCCAAATAGCTTCCCGGTATACTAATCTCCTTATTCTCATGGTATTGCACAACATTTTAAACCAGAATCAACAGCACCCGGAAACAAATAAACAACAACCATCTAACCACAAAATTTAACTCTAGAATCCTAAACTTTCCGCTCTAACAGCAGGTCAAAACTTTATTTCATCTATCCATGATATCTTTAACCCCAAAAATCGTATTTCTCAGCCACCCCAAAATTCATAACAATATACACCATTAATTAAATGCGAAAACGAGTAGTTTTATGTTATTCTTGAAAGCAAGAGAAAAGTAATCTACCTTTCACGGTAAACCACCTAGTTATTAACTATCTGAATCATTTATATCACGGTAAATGCATTTCTCCCATTGCCATTTAACAATCCGCCATACTACCAAAAACGTACAATGCAAAATCACCGAAAATGACAATTTTAAAATGCTTTCATCGCAAAAGTAAAGTCAAAATTGCCAGAAAAGCAAAAGCCAACACAAAAATTATGTGTTATATTATCCAAAGTAAAATGGCCACTTTCATGAAAAGCCTTCAATGTATCAAAGAAAGAAAACATTTCGAAAGAGAATACGGTAGTAAAATGGCCGTGAAGAAGAAGAAATGGCAAAGTACACGAATCCGAAATAAAAATAAACATAAAACTTACCGCTCTTAAAATTTTAAAATAATTAAATACCGTCATTTATGAAATATAATGTAAAACAACAATACAAAATTAACATCATCCCACCATGCACACTTGTGCCGCACCACCAAAAACACCTTTATAAAAATAACACCAGAAACTTTTTTTTTTAAATTTCATCCCGCCCCATATATAAAGTAAAAAAACAAAGTATGCCGTGTCAATAACTTATTATATAAAAAAATTCCATTAAATTATTTTATCACCCCGAAAATCATCCATTTAATATCATATTTTACATTTTATTACAATGCAAAAACATAACATAGCCCATTCACCATTGATATTCCGTAAAATCACTATAATATCGTATTACAAAAATATTTTAATAAATCATATTTAGAATATTACAGATCTAACTTATGCAAAAATAATTCTACGATAAACCACCTATCATTATACATTTTATTTCTTTCCTTATTTGAGAATATTTTCATATATGCATTACGCTCTTAATATAATCAAAATAATTTCATATATAAAAAATCTACATACATTAAAAAAAACAAAACACATATTTCATCCCAATACCGCCAATATATACAACCGCACACCCTACAACATTTTATAACCATAAACATACGAAAACGATAAGAATAACCCACCATAAATTTACCTACATAACTACTATACCATCTTCACAACATTAATTTATAACATCCCTCTTTTACTACTATAAACACCAATAAACTCCGAAATTTGGTAACGTTTCCGCTACTAAAACATCTTGATAAGTAGTGACAACATATATCATATTATGCCCTAACACAACAAAAGTATACATGAGTTGGAAAATCCTACAGCGACACCTCTATTATCATGTGACACCATCATCTAGCCGCATATAGTCTATACCAAACGCGGCAAAATAGCGTACAACTAAAGGAGATCTCAAAATATCCGCCATAGCCAAAATTGGCACATCACTCACTACTGAAAATAGCATGCATAAAAACCAACTTCGCCATCATAATCAAAAGATATAAAAACCAATACCAACCGCCGCCATAGGCGCTTACGTAATACATATAAGTCAAGAATACACAAATGACTTCATTAACACCATTTCGCCGAGGGAAAACCGCAACATGAGGTCGATCCTCATTGTATTTAATATCTGGCTCTCATTCGGTGATGCGAGAGGTAAGTGTGAGATGATTCATCCTTGAAAATGTTTCAAATGCAATATTAATAATATATTTAGGAAATAAATT
>CM038797.1:560595-600010 GCA_021764765.1 Vicia sativa | reverse complement strand
CTCTTTCCTCCGTATGTACATCAAGAGGATGATGATTCACCCAACTCTCTTCACCTGATATCTTCACCGAACCAGATCACAACATCATCAAATTTCATCTTTGTACTTCTCGACGAGCTACTTCACCGCCGTGATGTGAGTACTCCAACTATCTCGTAAGTGGAAGACAAAGTATCAATGCTCAGATTTCATCACAACTCGTTCCAACCGAACTCAATTGGGTTGTTACAATATTGAGTTCATTGATATGTTGTGCAATTGAAGTGTCTTTTTGTCATCCGGTGCAACAACCGCTCCTCATCAATGAACTTTTATTTGATGTCAAGGCTTTTCATACATGCTTGAAGAGTTTCAAGACCAAGGTTGTCTTCTCCTTCGCAATGTTAAAAGCAACATTTCGAGATAACGACAATCGGATGACACTAAGTGCTTGCCTATCGAGAAGGTTCACTCATCTTCCTTCATCGAATCCGGATTTGTTTCCATGAGAGGTTGATGTAGCTTTTTCCGATATAGATAATCTTCAATCGCGTCTTCCAAAAGCTAAAGTCCCACCATCGAACTTTCAATTTTCATTTTCCTTCGTCCGCAGCCATCATTCCACTAAATGTGACTTTCAGGATCGTCTTAAAATTTCTTTACTAGAAAAATTAAAAATCAACCAACGGCTCGATACTTGTTAGTAAACTACGAAACTTCCCATATTATCGTTTGTGGAAGAACAAAATAATGCTAGCTAAAACAAATGAAAAATGAAATCTATAAATTCATTAACCTCTCCTCACATGAAATTTCAACTCAATTACACTAAAAGAATTTATTGAAATTATGTTCGGTGATTACAAATGAAAGATAAAGGCTTTTTATAGCCAATAAAACAAGAAAGGTGAATGATTATTATTTAACATCTCCTTAAAGTTCTCATAACCATTATTGTTTCTTTTTACTATTATTTTTTTCTTGTTTCTCCTTCATACTCTCTTTATCTCTTATTTTGACTAACAATCAAAAACATCATTCACTACCGATCACGTAAAAACCTTATAAATTATGGTTGAAAAATAATTTAAATCTCATATATCAACTTGGTTGCTACTTAAAATTGTAGTTTGAAATCAAAACTAATAGGTGGTATTAAAATGGAGATATGCGTTGCTCTGATCTCGACAAATAAAATGGTAAATGTAAGACGTCAATTATATATACCTGACGATCTTTTCTTTTCTATTTTATCCAAATTGCCTATTAAATCATTGAAACGATTTGGATCTGTACGCAAATCATGGTCTCTCTTATTCGATAATTCTTATTTCATGAGTATGTATTGCAACAACTTTTTAACAAAAAATCATTCTTATTATGATGATACATCTCTCTTGCTACATCAAATTAATAGTCCATGGGATGGTTATCCTAGCGATGATACATTTGAGTTGCATTATATATTTGGAAAAACGCGTGAAAACATGGTCAAAGTTGATTGGCCAAATGTTAAATTAGATCCTATATTTTTTAATAGAGAGTATGATTCTGGTTTTAATATTATAGGTTCAGGTAGTGTTAATGGAATTTTTTGTTTAATTTGTGTATCTGAAAAGAATATTATTTTGTGGAACCCATCCACTACAGAATTTAGTATCATCCCTCCGAATCCTCTTCACTATGAACCTAACGAGAGCGTTTGGGTTTATCAACACGGATTTGGTTATGATTGTGTCCAAAACGATTATAAAGTGATGAGCTATGGACAAGTTATTAAAAATATTAATTGTGATGTTGATATGCAACCAAGAGAATATATAGCTTACGACTCATATATATGGGAGATATATAGCTTAAAAAGTAACTATTGGAAAATACTTGATGTTAATACGAAGTATAAAACTTTGAATGGTGAACAAGTCTTCGTAGGTGGATTTACTCATTGGTTATGTGAATCACATACGTATAATGAAACATATTTGTTGTCATTTGATTGGAGCAATGAAGTTTTTCTTACAACAAATGTACCATCAAATATAGATGGTCCTTTTGAAAAATATCAAGTGTGGAGATATTTAGTACTATTAAATGGATCAATTGCTCTCATCTCACATTATGTAGACTCGGGAACTTTTCACATTACAATATTGAGTGAACTCGATGTAGAAAAATCATGGACTAAAATCATCGTGGTAGGACCTTTTCCTTGTTTTGACCATCCTATTGGTGCTGGAAAAAATAATTATATCTTGTTCCGAAAAAAAGATGATGGATTAGTTTGGTTAGATTTAAACACTCAGATAATTGAGGACCTTGGTGTCATAGCAAGTAGATTTTCTTGTAAGATAATAATTCATAAAGAAAACCTTCTTCCATTGAAAGGAATAGGCATTTAATTTTTTTCATCATATTTTCACCAAAAAGTATATCATTTTGGTTACTTGAGATTTTATCTTGTATTAAAAATGGATTGATTGTAATATCTTTCTGTTGTAAAGAAGAATGACAATAAAACTATACGATTTTTATTTTGGTTACTATTTTACTATTCCACCCACCCTAACATCACTCCCTCCTTGAAACTATTCATTTTTCTCTGCTCACAAACTGTGAATATTCTTTATTTTGCAATTGTAATGTTCAAGTGTTACAATAATGGGGATTACTCCGTTTATTTATAGTTTTATATTAGTTTGCTCCCTAAGTCAAAGCTCAAAATAACTAATTAGGCCTAAGTAGAAATCCTATATTGAGGCACACTGCTTCGATACTTCGAGTGCGAAACATTTCAATACACACACATCAATTTCGACATATAACTTAGTTTTGACACAAAGGATTACATTATTAACACATCACTATCTAAATCATTTCATGACCTTTGTTATCTTTCTAATTCATTTACCTAGTATTCTCCTAGGTTCACCTTACTCATAAGTATTAGTCATGTTATTAAGCAACCAATACAATCAACCATTCATATCATAATCACATGATACATCACATAATCAACACAATAATAATTCATACATGAGTTATGAAATGGATCACATAAGAAACACAACAATAATTCGTGGATATAGAGTTTTGAATTTCAAAGAAAACTTACCTATTTGAGGAAAGTCCAATGCTTTCCTGAGCACTTCCAGATAAAATGTAATGATCCAAAAAAGGTTCCTCGGACCTTGGTGGAGCTAATGGAACTATTTTTCTTTGAATCCCTCTGAATCAATCCAACCAAGTCAATGTGAAAGCTTCGGATTTTTAGTTTGGATGATGATGGAGATGATGTTACAGAAGTGTACCGGGTGTTTGGATGAGTTATATATGATGTATATGAGGTGTATAAATGATTAGATTGCAAGAAACTTGCAAGGTTGGTGAATTTAGAAGAAATGGATTTTGAGCTTCCACAATGGAGTTTTTATGTCAATTCTAATTTGAGAGATTTTAGAGCTGTTTTGATAGATGTGAATTGGTACTTTTGAGGTGAAAAGATGGTCTATATTTATAAAGAAACATAAAGAAACTGTAGGGCTTGAGACTGATTAGTTTTGAATACAAAATTTGTGAAACTTGGTGGTGAAGAACAGTTGTAAATCCATGTTACAAGGCAAATTACAAGGGATGACTTGGTGAAGGGACTTTGTTTCCTTGATTAATGCAGAGTGTGATCAGAATAAGGCAAAGGTATGGGCTCAAAACAAACTTTATGCAAAAACTTGCTTTAAGAAAAACGGAAGTGGTAACTTTCTTCCAAAAGTGGCTTGTAATGCAACTTTGATCATCCATCTTCAAAAATTTGAAACTTCCAACTCAAGTGAGATAAATTTATGCTCTTAGACATTTTGGAAAACTTGCAACCATATCTACAACTTTCATGTTGAACACTTTCATTGAATCAATTGGATCAATGTGAAAATTGGCCATAAAGTAACTCACTTTTTAGGTCAAAAATTTGTTTGATATTTTTCTAAATGTTGGAAAAGTATTACAACTTCATGAACTCATATCTCTTTATTTAAGCACTTTTTGGAGATCAACCCTCATTGACAAAGTTGTATAACTTTGCATTATCTACAACTTTCATGATGGAAGCTTTCTTTGAATCAACTTGGGTCTTGGTGTAACTTGTTCATGAAGTTAGGGTTTTTTAACAAAAAACACTTGAATTTTTCTAAGGGTTAAAATCCTCCACTTTGACTTTTGTTGACTTTTATTGACTTTTCCGATTTTCTTGATTCTTGATGATCAATGTTGACACATTTGGATGTATTGATGATTCTTGACTTTTGAAGTTCAAAGTTGACAAAAAAGTCCAAGTTTGACTTTTGTGTGACAATTGACTTTTGATCAATCAATCTAATTTTTCACTATCAATCCATTGTTTTATCTGAAAATGTCTAGAGCCATGTAATTAGGTCAAAATGTTGCATTTGAGTTACTTGGGACCATGCTTCAAGCCATTAGGTTATGCACTGAGCCACAGGTCAATGATTCACTTCCTCCAGTCAAAACCCTAATTTGGCCAAGACTTGCACTGATGAAATTTTTCTTGATTTAGTCTGCTTAACCCAATGAGCAAACACACAACTGTTTTTATTTTTATTCTGTTAGAGATGCAATGATGCATATGAAGTAGGATCTTAGGATGTAAATTAGGCATAAATAAATATCCCATTTTCCCCCAAAAATTAATTCAAATATGTATCTCTAAAAATATTCCTAAATGCATATTTAGCTATTTAAACGTCTATATTTTGTATATTATGAAGTGTTTTCGAAAATGCATCTCCAAATATATCCAATATAATTTTTGTTCACTCATTTACGCTTATTTGGTGTGGAAATGGGGCGTCTGGAGATGCATCTCAAAAATTTTGAGGAATTTTTTACTTTTCACTAAGGGTTTGGGAGAATAAAGAAATTACCATATATAAATTATTGGGTACATATGAAAATGTAGGGCCTCTAAGCAGCCAAATTTCCTGATTTAACTCAAACCTCCTAAAACCTCTTCATCGTCATGCGTCAGTGTCTTTCCTCAATAGTCTCTACTCTGTCACCATCACCGTGAGTCTTCATTCTCTCTCTCTCTCTCACACACACACACACATGTCGCCATTTTCTCTGCTTATTTTATTCTTTCATTAGCTTTACTTTTTTGTATACAACAATTATGCTTACTTATATGTCGTTGAAATGTTATCAATTTGTCATCATATTATGGTTATTAAGACAACTGACATATAGAGATGAGAGTTTGAGGAGGAAAACACTCTTGGGGCAGCCATTATACATGTCATGATAGCCTAGACCCGTCATGACTTGCTACACATGAGGTAGAGGATGAATAAATGGGTCAGATTTACATAGTAGTTGACTTTTTATTTCAATTTTGATCATAATATTTTAATAAATTCTATCATAGTTTGTATTTTATGAATAGCAGTGTTTGATTATTTGATAACAAATGATGTATACTTGGTGTGCCAACTTTACCACCATTTTAACTTATTTTAATTAAATGTTTATTAAAAAATTGTCAATATTAACTTAATACTTTGTAGATAGTGTTTTATAAGGTAACATGCTTAGTATATAATGTTTATTACAATAAAAGTTTTAAAATATTTATTTTATAATAACTTATTGTCCTGATGTTGGATCTAGAGATTATTATCAGAACTCACTTATGGATTTATTCGAAGATTAATATCCAGATTAATTTTGGGGATAATGGGGTGTCTTTCTAATAAAGTCATTTTTTGTTAAATAGATGTGTCTGAATTTAAATCTTCGAACAAATAATTCTTTTTAAATTTCATAAAAGTAATCGATAACTCGTGAGGCAGGAAGAGCAATTCCATTCAGATACATGTTAAATTTTTCAGAAAGAGGTAAATATAAAAGGGGAATGCTTTTTTCATCCTTATAATAGCTTAAAGGTGAGAAAAATACACAAGAAAGAGGTTGAATAGTGCATGGTGAATTCTTTTTGCTTCTTAAAAACACCTGAAACTGAATAAATTCAGAGTATAAGCAAGGACAGTTAACATCATAAATATATTCAATGTAGAAGTAATAAATGATAGCACACACAAAAGTTATCCTAGTTCCTTTATAATTAGAGTAGTCCAGTTTCATTGTCCCTAAGAGACTTTCTAGTATAATCAAACTCGATTACAAATTGCTCATGCAATCCGACTTGAGACTTATTTTACTCAATCAAACTAGAAAGAGGCTTATGCTCAAGCAACCTAGCAATAAAATTCATTTGCTCAAGCAACATAACAAGAGACTTCCACTAAACCTCTAAACAATTTGTTTAGAAGAATTGACAACACGATACACTTTGATATACAATCATAAGTGTTTCAAAGAGTAAAACAGAACAAATACTTTATCACTTGATATTTCTAAGATATACATAGTTGAGAAATGTCAACACTAAGTGAATACATGAATTATATGAAATCTTAGTGTAGAGTTTTCAGTTCTTTTTCTTGTTGTAATTTCTTGTTGTTATCTTTCTTCAAATCTCCAACTTATTATATAGAGGCAACAAAAGAGTCATTGGAATATGACTTGCACAAGTGTCTTTGATGATAATCAGTTTTTAAGAGAGAGATGTTTGGAAGATGGTAATGTGAATATCTTCATCTTTCAAGTAAAAGCTTTATCCATGGTGTATTTCTCAAGATGGCGACCACAAGGATATTGAAGGCATTTAAAGAGGTCATGTCACAAAACCTTGGTGAACATAATAAATATAGGAATTGACGCAATCCTCGAAAAATAAATATAAGAATTGATCAATAATCCCAACTAAATAAATATAGGAATTGATCACATAATCTCAACCAAAGCTTTTAACGATACAACCACATATTTGTATCCTAAATGAATTATGTTCATCCAAGATGTATAAACAACACTCTTGGAGAACTTATACAATTCTACCTATCCGAATTACAAGAACACCCAACTCATAAAAAGATCTTTCCTCACAAAAGCATTTGACTATAAGAACTAGTGAGAAAGGAAAAAATTGGGAAAGAGAGAGTGTGTGTGTCAATACACAACCGCTTTACTTGATAAATGAAACGAGAAATAATACCTCTATTTATAGGATTGAAATTTCCCAAAGAGGAAATAACATTAAAGCAATAATGATCGTTGTTAATCGATTAACTCATTTAAATGTAATGACTATGAGGTATGAAACTTTTATTGATGTCTGCTTTGTCAATCCTTATCAAACCTTATGGCTTGAAACTTTAATTGTTTAAATACATTGGTTAACTTTCTTAATGGTTGCCTCTTTACTATGCTGAATGTTATATTTTCCGATCTTTTACAATTGTCATCTTGTTGCATCTTTATCATGTGAATATCTATTTTGTTCTTCACAGCTTGTCATTATCAAAAGAAACCTATTACTCAAAAACAAGGTTCCACAACACGAGGCTTGTTGAAAGGTAATTTTAAAGACATTATCTCTCCACATACCTATGCGAGATGACCATTACTTTGGTTGATGTCTCATGGCAAATGCATCTCCCATCAAGGGAGATTATTGGATCAAGGAGGATCAAACGATGATAGGGTTGGCATGATAGTTAGCTTATTAGTTGACCCGGTAAGACGTCGAAGGAGACAAACTTTTTTTTTAGGTGCTCATGCATGATTTAACTTTTGGAAAAACATTATACTAAAAATTGAAGGGGCTTAAGGATACCAGGGTGATGATGAGACATTGTACATTGAGGTATTATCTCTTGTTTTGGTTGAAACGTGCCATGTTTGTGGAAACAAGGGATACATATGTTGATGTGGTATATCTCAAGTACTTTATAGACCCATGATTCATTGAGTACACAACTGGGAGCCACCTCTTTGGTTTATATGTACTCAAAGTCAGGTGTGGGTTGTCTTTGGAAGACAAAGTAGATGATGAGGTGTTGACGTTGTTCAGTAGTAATTTCTTGTTACTAATATTTTCATAATTTATTTCCTAAACATATTATTAATATTGCATTTGAAACATTTTCAAGGATGAATCATCTCACACTTACCTCGCATCACCGAATGAGAAGCTAGACACAATACAATGAGGACTCGACCTCATGTAATCGCTTTTGTTTCATCTGTATGAATGGTGTTATCGAGTCATTCAAAGTATCTCTTGACCATATGGTATCACATGACGTTAGCTTTTTGCCTATGTAAGGCCATCGCCATATATACAATAGTTTGATGTCATCTCTTTTATACTTTGATGGATGACATGTGAGAAATACTTATGCATCTATCTTCCGTAGTGAGTGATGCCATTTTGGCTATATGCCGATCATTTTGAGATCTCCCTATTAGACGCTTTCATATCCTGGTTGCCTTCCATAGGAGATTCATAATGGAGTACTAGATGATTTTGTCACATGATAATAGAGAAGTATCGCTTAGGATCCAACTCATGTACAATCGAAGCTTGTGTTGAGGGCTACTTAATATGATTATATATGTTGTCACACTTATCAAGATGCTAATAGAGAAATATATGTCAACTAACTCGAGGTACTTGAGGTCTTTAGATGAGTAGGAAAAGAGCGATAAGAGTATGTCATTTGTTGTGAAGATGAGTATAGTAGCTATAGAGGCAAACTTTTAAGGAGGGTTATCCATAATCGCCTCGCAGATACTATATTGCTTGAGTTACAAATGTCAAGTAACAACCAAAGAGGCAAAAGTATTTATTACTCTAAAGTTTATATTGGGATGAATTATGTGTTTCTATATTTTGAATGTGTATTTTAGACTTTTTATATATGAATTATCTTGATTATTTTTATGATTATTAAAGGAATCCTTAATATATGAAAATATCTTAAATAAGGAAAGAATAAATGTAGTATAATTATATAAGGGTCTAATGTGAGAATTATTTCCGCTTAGCCCTAAGCTAGATCTAATATCCCCAATATTATCTTTTTAAAATATCTTGAAAATATCAGATATTTAATGATTTCCTGTATATACTTAAAATTTCATATATTTTAATATCAAAATTTTGTGAAATTTAATATTTTACTGCATTTATGTTTCGCATTTAAATTCCAAAATTGCACTTAAAAATATCGGATATTTAAAAATTTTGTGATGACGAAGATAATAATCGGAAATTTGAAATTTTCGTATTTTTATATACCGTAAATTCAAATTTCTAATAATATTGACTTAATTTTAGGGTTAATACCTATTTTCACTTACATATAGTATTTAAAACCCTCCGCTAAAAAGTTCCAAAAGTTACCTTTGACAAATTTTAAAGGTTTACTTTTTACTTTAGGGCAATACATCACCAAAAGGTCAAGGGACTTATTTTTGTTAAATTTGTAATTTTTTTTGTTATTCCATATCACATAATTCCTCACCATTAAAATGACCAGAAATTCCTTTAGCTCCATTTATCTTAAAATCCTAAATTATTTTGCAAGTACATGTTTCCATCTTCATCCTTTCGCTTCTGGATTCAGGTACCTTCCATACCGATCCTCCTAGTTTCTCACTTCACTACCATACTTGTTACTGTATTTTCTAATTTCTTTCTATTCTGTTTTCAAATTGCCATTTCCTTCCTTCATCCCGACTCACCTTTGAGTTACTTCCTCCATGAGTCACCATCCTACCCTCACAACCACAACTACACAACCTTCTTCAAAAGCCTTGACCACCTCTCCTCCCAATTTACACATTCAACTCCGACTCCTAATTTCTCATGATCAAATGATTTCTCCAAAACCTCGCTACTTTCTCCCAGATTCAAGGATGCCACCCTGCACGCTTGTCCTCATAGCATGGATGGACTGCCTAAATGACCGCAACGTAAGAAATGTGCATTTCACCGCATATATAAACGCATTCAAGATAAGCTAACAACAAGGCGGTCGACTCGTAAAGGTAATTACTTTTCTGCTTTCAAGAACAACACAAACTAATTCGTTTTCACACGAATCAATGGCAAGACATTACAGATTTTCATAGTGACACCGATCTTACGATCTTGGGGTTATAAAGACATCGTTGATAGGATTAAATGTGTTTGACCGGCTGGAGCGGTTTTATGGGATTCTGAGGAGTTACATTCGTGGTTAAGATGGTTGTTCGGATTTGCTCCGGCGCCATGGATGTCTGGGTTTTGTTGTGAACAAGTTGTCATGAGATGTTAAGGAGATTAGCATACCGGTCATTTGATGGGAATTACATGTTCCTATAGTTACAAATAAATTGTGCTAAGCATAAGGTCAGGATTAGTATTAGGTAAAATCCTAATTTGCAAGGGAATGAATATGAAACATGGATTTGAAAATAATTTAGGATTTTAATATAAATGGATCTAAGGGAATTCTATTTTAATGAAAATTATGATGGAATAACAAAATTACAAATTTAATATTCTAAATAAGCTACATGTATTTTTGGTGATGGTCTCCTAAAGGTAAAATGAAATTTTTAAAATTTTCAAGGTAACTTTCGAATTTTTTGGCAGGAGGTTTTTCAAATACACCTCTAAATGTCAGGTGAAAATAGGTATTAACTTAATTTTTATTGTTTTAACGTATAAATTTATATTTGAATAAATATACTAAAATATAAAAATTTCGGTATTATTTTATACTTCGGAATTTGGGATATTTATTATACGCGATAAATTTTTTTATAAAATATACCAAAAATTTAAATTTCCGTAGATTATATCGAAATTTGAAAATATCCAAAGAAATAGATACTAAAATTTTTTAAAATACAATGAATTTTCTAAATTTCATTAAAATGAATTTCGTAAATTTAATTTAAGATACCAGAAATTGAATTTTGTAACAAAAAATTTTTCAAAAAATTTTAATTTTGAGTAAATAACTTAAGAGTATTTTTGAATATCAAAAATATGGGGTGACAGGAAAATCCTCGTCTAATGTGCAATAAAAAAAATTGGGCCTTAACACTTGTCTCAATTGGGCCTCAAAGCAGCCCAATTTTCCAATCCATCCAAACCTCCTAAAACCTCTTCTTCGTCCCGCGCAGTGTCTTTCTTCACCAGTCCCCACTCCGTCACCGTCAACGTCTCCGCCACCGTGAGTCCTCCTTCTTCGTTCTTTCCCACAACTTTTCTCTGCTTCATTGTTTCTCTCGTTACCTCTATCTATTCACGTGTTCAACAAATTCATTAGGTTAGTTACTTTAAACTCGATTTAGATCATAATTTTCGCAATCTCAGCTAAATAATTAGTATTAATGGTTATATAATGCTTCAATTAATTTTGCAACTATCTCTAGTTAGTTTAATTTTCTTACTTGTGATTAGGTATTGTTTCGTGTAATTTCAATGTTCAAGACGCAGTGTGTTGTTGTTGTCGTCGTCGTCGCTTTGAACTGTTTTTTGTGATGGAATGTGGTGTCGGAGGTATATTTGATTCTCGCGTTGTATAGTTACAAGAAAAGAAGGGTTTCCGATGTTGCATTACTCGTCGAATCGAGATTATGACGGAAATTGAGGCTTTGTTGCCGATTGTGAACTCGGTTGGTTACTATACTGAACCGTCTTTGAAGGAATTAGCGAAACTGGAAGTTTGTTACCCTGGTTGCAGCGGTGTGGCTGATTTTACTGTTGGGAGATTTGGTTATGGGTATGTTAGGTATTGTGATAAAACGGATGTAAGAGGGTTGTGTTTAGATGAAATTGTCAAGTTTGATAGGCATGAGGTTGTAGTTTATGATGAAAATGATAAGCCTGTGGTTGGTAAGGGTCTTAACAAAAAGCTGAGGTTGTTTTGGTGGTAGATAGTGGGAAGTTGAAGTCGAAGAGTGTCGGAATGATGTTCTGGTGAATAAATTGAAAGAGATTACGGAGAGACAAGGTGTAAGTTTGTTTCCTTTGATCCGTGAGTTGTGAGTGGAAATTTATAGTTGAACATTTTAGTAGATTTGGGTTTGATGAAGATGATGAAGAGGATGCTGTTATGGATGATGCTGAGACACGTGATGTTGAGAAAGAATCATGGTAAATGTAGATGAGATTGAGCTTTCTCATTCGCTTCCTTCTCATCTTAGACTCGACCCTGATAAAATGAGAGACATGAGGTTATTGATGTTTCCTGACGAAGAAGAGATGGAGGACGTGAGTCGGAAATTGTCTTTGGTAAGGAGCATGTGAGGCCTTTGAAAAGTTCTGCTCAGGCAGTGACCAATAGGTCTACTCCACAAGCTGTTCAAATACTCCATTTCCATTACTTGAGTATAATAAGCAAGGAATCTTGATTCAAATTCTCCTGGATCCATTTTGATGGTTCAGCACATAAGGGCATGCCTCTGAGGACAGCAAAATCACAGGGTTCAAGCTGGACCTCAAGCATGAAACTCCGGTATCTGGAAACTATGCTCACAATATAGTGGATGCTGGTCTGTTTATGGGTCGCTTCATTTCGAGTGGGTTGGGGACCAAATGGCGCTCTGTTACACTCTGGTGCACCTGTAGGTAGTGGTGGTGATCAAAAGATATTGTCATCTGTTGTCACTTTGGAGAAAGTTGCTTTTGACAATTTAGTCAGGGATGAAAATAAAAAAGTGAGTGAAGAACTTGTTGACCATGCCTTGGTTTCTCCACTAAATTTTCACAAAGGAATAAACCATGTGACGGAAGAGGTTGACTTTGGTCCCTACAAGTTAACACTTCAAAAACTCGAAGCTGATCGTATCGACCTGTCAGAGATCTCATCAATACTGTGATATTATTGAGAGGCAATTGAGTGTACCTGGCTTACCTTCCTTGAATCGATTATGTTTGACACACCAAGTAATGACCTGGGAGTTAATGCAGTTCTTTTTCTAAGAGAGAACAGAAGGGTCGAGTAGAATCTTTGGGCGCTGACAATGAGGAAGATATGATGCAGGATATAAAGGAAGTTGATAAAGATGTTGACCAAGAAGCACTCCTCTCATGAGAAGAGCAGAGTTCAGTTATTGGTTACGAGAGTGTCTCTTATCATGTCCAAAATCAAATAAGCTCTCTTGATGACTCTAACTATTTGCAACATATTTTTACACTTCTGACTGGGCGGCAATTGGATGAAGCAGTGCAGTTGGCTGTGGCCAAAGGAGATGTGAGGTTGGCTTGTTTGTTAAGTCAGGCTGGTGGTTCTACTCTGAATCGCTCTGACGTTTCACAGCAACTTGATATCTGGAGGAATAAAGGGCTTGATTTTAATTTCATTGAAAAAAGACAGATTGAGACTTTACGAACTGCTCGCTGGAAATATTCATGATGCATTGTACGATATCCAAATTGATTGGAGGAGATTCTTAGGATTACTAATGTGGTACCAATTATCTCCCCGACACTTCATTACCAGCTGCTTTTGAGACTTATAAACAATTTCTTGATGGAGGAGCGGCTCCATATCCCGTTCCACTGTTTATTGATGAAGGAACACCAGAGGAGATTGTCAGTTGGAAATCAGATAAACACTTTGACATTTCATTTTATCTCATGCTTCTTCATGCTAATGAAGAGACAGAATTCAGCTTTCTGAGGGCCATGTTCAGTGCCTTCGCAACCCCTGATCCGCTTGACTATCATATGATCTGGCACCAACGTGAAGTTTTGGAAGCAGTGGTGTCATCAATTCTAATGATCTTCATATTCTAGACATGGGATTTGTGTCTCAGCTGTTGTGCTTAGGCAAATGCCACTGGGCAATATATGTGGCCCTTCACCTGCCCCACGGAAGATTATCCATATCTTCATGTAAATCTCATTCGTGAAATATTGTTCCAATACTGTGAAACTTGGAGTTCAGATGAATCTCAGTACCGCTTCATTGAGGATTTAGGCATTCCCAAAGAATGGATGCACGAGGCTTTGTATGCGTCCTATTTATTTATCCCTTCATTTTACAGTTATAGAAAAATATGACTCAGATCATTTTGTTGCTTTACCCTTTTAACTGCCTGTTTGGATAGCTGATAATTAGGGAAGGGTAGTAATTAAGCAATGCTTAGGATTTTAGATAGGAGGGAAATAGAACACAGGGGGATCATTTCCCACAAATACACAAATTTGTCTGCCCAAAATTAGCATAGAATGGAAGGAAACTGATTCTGTTCCAAGATGGGGAATGGTTTGCGTTGTTTCATTCTTTCCCATTCCTTTCGAGTGCATTCCCTGTGTTCCACTCCATTATGTTACACAGTACTGGGTTTAAATGAGGGAGGAGGGATTATAATGGAGGAGATAATTCTCTGTTTATTTGGTTCACAAGGGAAGAGAGATTTTAATGAAGAGGAAGACTAATTTACTTTTTATACTTCATAACTTATTTTACATTTTATGTAAAAGTGTTTTAGTCAATGCATTTAAAATTTTATTAACTCATCTCTGTTCTCCTAACAAAATCCTCCAATATAAAGTGAGGAGTGATTTCACCCTCTCCCATCCACTCAAAATAATTGACCCAAACAAAGAAGATTTAAAATAAATGATGTTTGTTACCTTGCTTGAGTGGATATTTAGAACCAATGAGACTTATATTTATTCAAGGAAAGTAAAAAGCTTATAATTCATAGGGTACTGAATGATCAATTTCTAACTAAAACTGTATTAATTTGTTGTCCTGCTGTGGTGTTCTTCATTGATTAATGGGGCTAATGCTTGCAGCTTCTGGATGTTCTTGATTTCTTTCATTGAGAAACTTTTAAATATTTGAATGACTCTCTTGTTGTGGTGCAGGCAATATATTATAATTATTATGGAGATCTCACAAGAGCCCTTGAGGAATTTCTTCAGTGTGCTAATTGGCAGAAAGCTCATACCATTTTTATAACTACAGTTGCTCATAAGTTATTCTTGCAAGGTAATAATACATTTGAATGTATATTGCTTGGTAAAAGTAACACCTTATGTTTGTCGGTTTTATCACATACACTTTGGTAATTTTTAAGGTGCTACGGTTGAGTCTTTACCAAATAATTTTCCTGATATTTCATTATAACTGGACTTCATTTTCTGGAAATTTCCATGAAACAAAATCATCCTATGCACGGTAGAAAATTGCCAAAAGATAATCTAGTTAAAACTACTTGTAAAATCTCTCCTCTTTTGCCCTGCATCGTTAGAATTTTACATATTTTCTTAATTCCAGATAATTAGTGCATCATATTTATAACTCTTTATATATGCTGTGCAGCTAAACACACGGAGATATGGAGGATAGCAACTTCCATGGAGGACTATAAATCTGAAATTGAAAACTGGGAGTTGGGAGCTGGAATATATATTTCATTTTATTTAATGAGAAACTCACTTCAGGGAGATACAAATGCCATGACTGAATTGGTATGGACAGTGCCTACTTCAATGGTTTCATTGGTTTGTAGTCGTTTGTGAAGTGTAACTAATTTGAACAAGTTTGAACCGAAACATGAAAGTGCAAGAATTTATATTTTCTGTTTAATTGATTAAAATCACAATTTCTTGTTTCAGGATTCTCTTCCAAGTAAAATGCTGCATGTCAGGAATTTGTCAGTCAGTTAAATGAATCTTTGGCTGTTTGGGGTAACAGATTACCTTCTGATGCAAGGTATATACGCCCTTTGCCGCAAAAACCTTTTGTCGTGATAGTATTCTAATTGCTCTATTCACATTTACTACTTATTTTGCAGAGTGGCGTTTCCAAAATGGCTAGCGAAATATGTGATTTGCTGTTATCTGCTGTGGGTGACGGTGCCACATGTGACGAGCAGTTTAGTTGCTTTGACACTGCTTTCAGTGCTCCCATTCCCGAAGACCTACGCTCAGGTCACTTGCAGGATGCAGTGTATCTGTTTACCCGCTTCTTGTCGGAGATTGCAACTTAATTCTACAACCTGCCATTTATTGCTGGATTCTAAAGTAAAATCAGCATAGAAGTCCAATGTGTGTGCAAGGCAGGATCCTGATCTGCATATATGATCAACGAAATTTGTGTTTTTGTATTGATCTTGCATGTTAAGTATGTTCATTAATTTTGCGTGTACCAGCTGAATTTAAAACACATTTGGTTTCTTCTAAGATGAAATTCATATGAGCTCCACCATTTTAAAAATTTGTTCAACATAAAATTAATGTTTCTAGCACTGCTCATTTATATAGGACAATTTCAATGAATTCTTATTCACACTATTCTGAACATAAATTTCTTTATATAATGCAAATTTTTTTAAACTTTGATTTTAGTGGTATACCACTCTTTCAACTTCTTAGTATATTTATATTTACTACATGTTGGGGACACATCCTTAATTGAATTGTATAATCAAGTCAATACAATTTTTTTAATAAAAAAATCATACAATTTTCAAGACAGCGAAATAAAATACTATTATAAAATAACTTGGAGACAATTATTAAATTTAAAGTTGAGACAGCGTAAATAAAATACTATTATAAAATAACTTGGAGACAATTATTAAATTTAAAGTTACTATTTAAACTAGAAAACTTTAATATATTAATCTTAATCCATTTAAATTCAATAATAGAGTTTTTCATAAAAATAGAGTTTTTTTATAGAAATACAGAAAATCAAATTTTTATTGAAAATACAAAACTCGAGTTGTTATCGGAAATAAAGAAAAATCGACTTTTTATCGGAAATAAGGAAATTCAAGTATTTTTCCAAAAAATACAGATCATTGAGTTTTTTTTACTGAAATATGGTAAATCAAGTTTTTGCAGAAAACATAAATCAAGTTTTGATTTGAAAATACAGAAAATTGAGTTTATTCTTTAGAAATGCAATAAATTTTTTTTTTTTTCGAATTCAATAAATCCTTTTTTTTTCCAGAAATACAAAACATCATTTTTTTTTATTGAAATGAAGAAAACGATTTTTTTTTATGAAAAAGAAAGTTGATTTTTTTCTTCGGAAATACATTCAATCGGGTTTTTTTTACAGAAATACCGATAATTGAAGTTTTAATGGAAATATAGAAAATTAATATTTTTACAGAAATAATAAATCTAGTTTTTTATGAAAATACAATAAATCGAGTCTTTCGCGATAATACATAAAATCATAGTTTTTTTTACTGAAATACAGTATCTCGAGTATTTTGCAGTAATATAGAAAATCGTTTTTATAAAAGTTCAATCAATCCAATTTTTTGCGGAGTTATAGTAAATAGATTTTTTTGGAGTTATAGTAAATAGATTTTTAACACAAATACAGTAAATTTTTTTTTATAGAAATACAATAAACCATATTTTTTTTTGCAGAAATACAGTATATTCAGTTTTGTGTAGAAATATAGTAAATCGTGTTTTTTTACGAAAATATAATAAATCAGTTTTTTAACGAAATTACAATAAATCTAATTTTTCTTAGAAATACAGTAAATCGAGTTTTTTTTATAAAGAAATACAATAAATCAAGTTTTTTCCTCATCGATTTTTTTTAGGAAATATAGTAAATTGAGTTTTTTCTTCTAAAATACAGTAAATCAAGTTTTTTAACAAAAATATAGTAAATCCGTTTATTCATGGAAATACAGTGAATCATGTTTTTTTTTTATGGAAATATAGTAAATCCTTTTTTTGTAGAAATACAGTATATTGAGTTTTTGCAAAAATGCAGTAAATTGAGTTTTTAAACGGATATATGGTAAATCGTGTTTTTTACAAAATACAGTAGTTCGAGCTTTTTGTAGAAATACCAAAATTATTGTTTACGGAAATACATTAATTCCTATTTTTGCAGAAATACAGTAAATCAAGTTTTTGATGGAAATATGGTAAATCGAGTTTTTTTTTTGTGAAATACAGAAATAAAATGTGTTTTAACCATAATCTAGCTTTGATGTAAAATTATAACGTGTGCCATTTTGGTTTGCATTGGTGTAATCAATGAATGTTTGTGGTACAATGTTTGATTGAGGAATTGACATGGTAAAATGTATCAATCATTAGAAGAAAATGATTCAAATATTGTGCATGTTATTCGATCATGAAGAAGGGATATGGAAAACTAGTAAATAGTTTATTGCTTTTGTTTCTTAATCATTTGTTTTAGTTTTGATGTAAAATTATAAAGTATGTGCCATTTTGGGCTTGTCTTTGGTACAATGTTTATGATTGAGGAATTGACATGGAAAAATGTACAATATCTCTGTTTCAAGAATATGCAAAATATGATTTTGTATTTTGTAATATGGTTATGTAATATAGGTGCAAATGACAGTAAAAAAAACTAAACCCCTCGGTTTTAACTTAGCGGAGATAATAACATTAAGTTATTACCTCGGATCTACAAAACAATGAGAGTTAATATTGCACACGCTATCAAGTTTGAACATAATAAATTCTTTCATTGAACGCCACTTCATTACCTTGCTTCCGACTTAGATCAAACATACTTATTGCTCGTAGTCAAGGAATAGTGTCATCAACTATCTTAGATATACTCGACTCAAAACCTCGTTATCCAAGCAAAAAAGATGAGGTGGAATTAAATCACTCTATCTCACACCATTAGAGCACTTGAAGAAACCGATTTATTTACCATTCAAACCTATTGAGAGATAAGCTGATTGGAGAATTATCTTGATCCAATTGCAAAACTTCCCATTGAAATCAAAAGCAGACAAAGTTTTGAGAAGAAAAGGTTAGCTTAAAGTATCAAAAGCCTCAAATATGTCTATTTTAAGGTTTACATTACCTCCAAAACGTTTTTGACTTAGAATATAGGCTTCGGAAGCAGGACAAATGTTATCCTTTATATTCATACCATTAATAAAACCATTTTGCTTAGTGGAAATCAAGGAGGGAAGAATGGTGGCTAACCTATCTTCTAGAACTCTAGCAATGATCTTGTGTTTAAAGTTTGCCAATTCTATAAGCCCGAACTGGTTTGTATTGTAAGCTTTTTCCTTGCACATGTCATGCCAATAAAAAATAGTAATACAATTTCAAAGACTGTAAAATGAAATAATAATGTATAATAACTTGGAGAAACTGAAATTTATAATTGATTATTGAACCTCAATACAAAAAAACTGGTAATTCAGAGCTGTATGAAATATTTAAATATAAAATACAGCTTCTTAGATAAACTGAAATAAAATACTAGTTTCTTAGATAAATTAAAATAACTTTAACATCTTTTTGTCCCTTAAACCAACTCAGTTAATAGTGACAGTTGTGTAGACATCGCATTTCGAACCACATCCCACTTATTTAATAGGCAGCTTGACAAAAAAATCTTTTCTTTTATATTTCATCAATCCCAGAGGTCGTTGAGACCGGGCTTGGTTGGTCCAGGAATCAAACGATTCTGCTTAATTTGATCAATTTTCTGATGATCCTCCTTTGTCAGTGTCCAATCAAAGATACTCAAGTTTTGACTCATTCTCTCCTTATCATAACTCTTTGGAACAAAAGTGATTCCTTGTTCATATAACCATCTAAGAGAAATTTGTGCAACCGACTTTCCATGAGCATCGGCGATCTCTTTAAGCATATCATTCTCCATAACCTCGTTCGCTCCTCTGCTTGCACCTTTCCTCAATGGTGAATATGCAGTCAACACTATTCCATTTTCATTGCAAAACTCTAAGCTTCTTTTGTTGCCATGCTAGGTTCATCTCCACCTATACATACACAATTACCTTATATAAATACATATTGATAATCAATCAAAGTTTTATTCTAAATTCATGTTAATGACTTACTTGATTGACTGCAGGAAGAACAGTGGCAACAGATAGTAGCTTTGAAGTTTCTTGACAGAGAAGTTACTAACACCTATAGCTTTAGTGAGTCCAAGTTTCAAAGCTTCTTCCAAAGATTTCCACACACCTTTTACATCAAATGGCAATAGATCAGCCACATCAATTGGAAACGAAAACTTTCCAGGCTGAGTACTAAGTGGCCAATGAATCAAATACAAATCCAAGTAATCCAACTGAAGAGTCCTGCACAAAATAATCAACAAATCCAATAAGTCTATGTTTCGATTCTTTCAAGGAGATAATAAAAGTGATTAATTCTAGTTTTACTTACTTGAGAGATTTTTGAGAGCAGGAATAACAAGATGAGGATGGTTTTCAGTAACCCAAAGTTTGAAGTAAAAAGCTCTTGTCTAGTAACAAGACCAAGTTGAATAGCTTCATTCAAAGCTTCACCAAGAGCTTGTTCAGAGCCATAAGCAGCAGTATCAAAGTGTCTGTAACCTTGCTTGATGGCTTCAATGATTGCTTCTTTTGTGTCCTTCTTGCAAGTGAAGTCAGGTGCTGATCCCATTCCAATCACAGGCATCTTAATTTGAGCAGATGTGTTGGTAAGAACCTTTGTTGGAATTTCAACACTGCCCATCTTGTTGTTTTTCTTGTTTGGTTTAAGAATGTTACAATTTGAGCTATGTTTGATGATGGACTAAGCTAGCAAACTAGTATATATAGCTAAGAAAATGTTACAATCTTTATGATAAAATATTCTCACTAACATTATTTTATTTGTTTTTATAGGGTAGGTGCGTTATGATAATTTCTACCACCATTTCATTTTGTGGCGGCATAGTTCAACTATGCATGTAAGTAATACTATTTCATCTTTGACTATTTTTTGTTAAAAATTTTGTTTGTTGCATCACTATCTTTTTTATTATAAACTAGAAGTGGATGTATATTAACATTCTTGTGTCATGAAAGAGATATGTTACTACTTACAAATTCATGAACAAAACAAACAAGTAGTCAAAACATGTGTAATACTACTCAGTAATTATATTCCATGCATCGTTATCAACTTTAATGAGAAGAATTTTCAATAAAATTAGGAAATGGAAAATGGAGGTAGATATGTGCCTAACCCATCTACCCTCAAAAAATAAACAAGTCTTAAAATTGGACTGCAAACAGAAAGCAACACAAATATTACAAGTGTCAATATTTTTATTTACAAATGTAGCAATTTTTTTTGTTATTATATATATAAAGGTGGCAAGCAAAACTAAGGCGGCCATCATCAAACATAGTAATTACCATATGGTTACCTTAAAAATTAGTTCTACTATATATAGCATTTGTGCATCTTGTATAACATGCACCATGAACGATTTGAATGGTTAATTTATTTGGCACTTAGGATTTGCCATTATTGTTTTTTTTTATAATTTGAATGAAGACTTTATATTTTTCATTCTACTACATCATTTCTTTTGACTCCTTTAGCCTAAGCAAGATAAGTTTTTTTTTCTTGCAAAAATCGAATTAGATATGATTTTTTATTTAAAGAAATTGATCTTCCTTAGAATACTTTGTAGTTTTTTTTTTTTTTTTGATGTTGGAAGACCTAGCTTTCAAAATAACATTGCTTTTTGTTTTTATCCAATTCAATTCCCTTTGTTGTGTACTACAAAAGGAAGAAAAAGTTATAAGGTTAGTTAAGTTTCTGATTTATTTTGTTAGAGAATTGGTTGCTTGTGTGATGTAAGTAACTAATATAGTATGATAGTTATGTTGCACAATCACTCTTGTATTTATAGCCTTTGACCACTTGATCAAAACAAGAGAATCAATTACCTTCTTTTGCTTTCTTCAAGCTCAAGGCAATTATGAGTTTCTTGAGTTTGTTATTTTCTAGTCTGATATCAATCAGAATCACTCTTTGATTTTTACTTCTTTGAATCCCAATGAATTTTTCCTCAATTCAACACCAAGTCATCGTGAGCTTATCCTACCGCAAATCACATCTCTAATGGCAATGTTGATTCATTCTAATATGTCCATCCGAGTCAAGGTCTAAACTATGTGAATATCACACCTCAATTGAATGGTTCCAACTACCTTTCGTGGTCTAGATCAATGCAACGAGTTATTGGCACACAAAAAAACTTCATGGGTAGATCCATTCTTATTCTTGAGCTTGTTGATCGAATATGTGTCTGAAATCAATACCTCAAGCAAGGATCCAAATGTGTTCTTGATGTGAAGACAAGTTTCTCCAACATCGTGTTTTGACGAAGACAAGATTAATCTCTGGGCATTATCAAAGGATGAGAAAAAGCTCCATGTTCAAAGCTCTATGGTAACAAGAATTGTGTCACAAGCAACAATGTCAAGATAACTTTGAAATTGGAAGATTGATCACTTTTGAGGTACAAGTTACAATTTGATCTTGTGTTTTACCATAGTTCTCAGAAACATCTTAAACATTTCATCTTAATGCATAAAATAACTTTTAACATCAAATGGTTTTGCATCTAAATTATTTTAAGATTTTTCAGTTTGCATCGTGTAACCGATTACACCATATTGTTAATCGATTACACCAACGAAATCTTAGCTATTTTTCAAAATTGCATACCGTTAATCAATACCTATAACTAGTTACACCTTCAAAAATTTGAATTTTCATAACTTGCTTTAGCTGTAATCGATTATGATTATGTGTTAATTGGTTACAACTAAAGTAGTGACACTATTTTGCATAAAATCTGATTCTAAGAAATTTTAAATGCATATATCAATCATGATATTTTTCATGATATCATGCTTCTTCTAAAATGAATTATACAACTACAAATACCCATCATATATGTTTTTCATACCTCACATCTTTTATTATAATTCAAACTTAAACTTACAAATTCAACCAAGTACCTTGACTCGTAACTCTTGTGAAACTTTATGCATTCATTTTTAGTGCATCTTTAAAAGGTTTCATCAATTCATTTCTGACCACTTATGTAACATAATTGTGAATGATTTATTTGAAAGAGAAGATCAATTCTAGCAATTGATAAAAGTCTTACAACTTCAAACCTCTTATAAAACTCAAATTTGTGTATATACCTTGATATTTAGGATTGTTGGAAACAATATAGTGAAAAGAGAGGATTGTTTTCTTTTTCTAATAAATATGAAATCTCACATGTTATAAGGGACTAAATACTTCTCGGGTTCTGGTGGAGAGGGTTAGTATAAACTGCCTATGTTCTATAGTTTTTGTATTTTACCGATTTCACCCTTTTAGTTGCACTATATACTTACACTTGATTATTTAAGCGATACGCTTATACTTTGGGAATAACTCAATTGTATTCACTTATGCTAATTTATACTATCATCATGAAGCAATGATATGATTTTGGTCTTAAAACCAAATCATCCAATTCTTGATAGATTTGAATGACAATTTTCCCGTTGTTAACATAAGATTTGAATGGCTATTATATGTTTATTCAAGAAGAAAGTAATAATGTGACATTACTTAAAGCTAATAATAATTTTGTTCTTTAAGACTCAAATACATTAATCACTTATGATTCAAGGAAGCCATGAGATTATGGCAAATATTTTGCATCTAACAACTTCAACAATCATAAGAAAAGAATAATATGTACATATTGTAACATATGTACATATTGTAACAAACCAAGCCATACCATATATATATAGGGTTAAGTTGGCCAATCCATCATAGCTATTGCATTTTAATGCTCTAATTACAATCCTTTTTTTCTTGGAATTACAATCCATATTTTAATAGTAAAGTAATTTAAAATGACACGAAAAACATTAAAATTAAAAATCAATCATAAAAATATAATAATATGAATTGCATAATTATTAGGACAGTCCAAATAATATTTTTATTAAAAGAAGTTGCTATCTAAAGTTGCTAAAGTAGATGTTGTTGTGTAAAAGACAAGCATTTTATTCACTTTCACCCACACAGAACACTATAACAGGCAGCAGCCCTTTGTTTTGTTATTTATTTTGAATAGCAGTAGAAAATCAAACAGCATCCTCTTGTTGTGTGTTGAAAATCAGAATTCCACTGACTATTGACAGAGTTGTTGATTGAGTCAAACTACATAATATGAATTATTACCTTTTTTAGTGTATGATATATTTCAAATGGATTAATTAAATTTATGGAAGAATGACAAACCTAAGTTCTTGCTGTACATGAACATGCCAGTATGCCACCCCACAAGATTTTGACAGGTATAATAAAAAAGTAAAAATTATTATATAAGTGAGGTTATCAACTAAGGATATATTAGTTGTATGGTAAAAGATAGTGATGCATGCAGCATGCAAATTTCTAAACAGAACAAAAATAGACATGCTAATTCGTTGAATGCCGCCACGAACTTTAGTGATAAGAATTATTCAATAAAATCAAATGGTGGTAGAAATAAGCATAACCCACCTACCTCTAAAAAACAAACTAGTTTCAAATTAGATACCGCAAACAAAATATAATAGAATAAAGAATCTTTTAAGTACTCATATGTGTTTGATTTGTAAAATGATAAATACATAAATACTATACATAATAATTTTTTTATATTATACTACATTTGATAATTGAAATACTGATAATCGTATTATACAAAAATAGAAAATAAATAAAATTCATCTATGCAAAGAGATCAATCTCATCTTCATAAAGCAAAGGATCTTTGCTAAAATCATAAAACTATAATTGTGATGGATAATCTCTCCATATATGATCATTTTCAAATCAAAATTTTAATGCTCCATATCGATATCTACATTCCACCTATCTTCCGAAAGCAAATGTCATTCCTCCCAAGCCAAATTGACCATAAAGTGGCAAATCAAATAACACCCAATTTGTTATCTCACCTTTTATCTTTACAAAAGAATACCACTCCAAAAATTTGAAAGACTAACTCTCCACTATCTTCCGGTTCACTAATCCAAAGAGCTATGTCTTCCCAAATTCTCAAAATCACACCACACTTGTGAAATATGTGATCTAAAGATTCCATATTAATGCCACAAAAGAGCACAATAACTCCCCTCTTGAAAATTAATGCCCCTAATCATTAGTAAATCCTTTGTTGGAAGTCTATTCACAAAATACCTAGCAAAAGTCTTGGTTTTGAAAGGACATCCATCTTCCACACCTTGATTAAAGCTTCCTCCTCTCTACTTCTAGGACCCATTGGAACTCTAAACGGTCATAAAAACTATAACAAGAAGAGAGAGAAACCAACACTAGCATCCTCTTTCCATATTACCCTATCGTTGAAATCCATTCTCAATGAAACCTATGAATTTAAGGTTCGAGAAAGAAACTGTCCGGTTGGGCAAGAAGACCAACATTAACTCCTAAATCTCCCTAAACCCAACCGTCTGTCCAACCTCCCATTCGCTATCAAAACTCTTTTCAAGCAAGAATGAAAATACAACAACCTAAAAGCATCCTTCAAACTAAAATCCTTCAACCAAACCTCCTCCCAAAAGGAATATGAAAACCATTTCCACTTCTTTTGCACAAAACATAAAAGGATAAAAAGGGAGGCTTGCCAATTTTAATTATGTCCTTCCACCAAGAAGAAGAAGACTTTATCTCCACATGATATTCTCTCTCGCAATGCATTTTAGTCGCTATATCACCGTATCTAGCCTTTACAATCCTAATCCAAATGTTTTCTCCTCCTTCTAGAATTCTCTGCTCCATTTATTTAGAAGCGCCAAATTAAAATCCGGAAGAAATGTCACACCTAACCCCTAACTCAATCGAACACACACTTTCTTCCAACTCACCTAATTAATCTTCCTCATCCCTTCCACCTTACCTCATAAGAAATTGCCTTGAATACTCATGAACTCTTTGGCTATCTTTGAAGGCATCTTGTAAAAAGACACCGTGAAGATGGAAATGGAACAAAGAATAGATCTCAAAAGAGTAATTCTCCCTCCCAAATTAAGGAACTTATTATGCCACCCGGAGAGCCTCCTTTTCAACTTAAGAATCAAAGAAATCCAAGACGAATATTTTCTCGGATTGGATCCTATTGGAATTACGAGAATAGTGAAGTTACTAGATTCTACCTTGCAAGATAGCACATAAGAAACTGCTTCACAAAATTTGCATTAAGATTAACACCTATTAACTTATTTTTGTGGTAGTTAATCCCAAGGTCGAAACAAACTCAAAGGCTCTAAGCACCGCTTTATAACAGCCTAAGCGTGCCTACAAAAATTGTCCCATGGTTTGACGAGAAGGACAAAAAATTTTTATGTTTTGTCCCTTCCTCATATATTTTGTCTCAGTCTCTCCGATTAATTTACGCACCAATCAAGGTACAAAAAAAACTATCCATTCCATCTACCAAATTTCATTAGAATCAAATCAAAGCATCATTTTTGTGATAAGAGATAAAAGAAACTATTAGAGAGAATTATATAATGTTATCAAGAATTGCTTAAGGCTTTTTATTAGGAAACATAATTAATATTATGCTCTAGTTAATTTTATGTTGTTTAAAAATGGTGGCCCATGACCAATTTCATTTAATTATTTATAGACCCTATGAATCATATGATAAAATTTTGAAGAATATCTTTGATGAATGAAATATCATTGACTACTTTTGTAATTAATGTTTTAATTATTTCTTTAGAAAGAAGTTAGATCTAATCATTATAAATCATATCCTTAATAAATCATCTTCTCTTTCCTTGAATCCATGATCCACCCCTTCACTTCTCAACCTACAACTTCATTTAGAGACATTGTATAAGTTTTTGTTTAACTTTTGAAAATAATACTATTGCAATCCTCATATCAACCAAACAACAATCAAAATGAAAGATTTGATATAAAACAAATGCAAATTTTAGCATATTAACACCATAATGGAAAAAAAAAGCATTTTCCACTAAAATGATTAGTTCTCGCATTAACCATAAATTAGTGATTAAAAGTTGCTAATAGACAAAAGTTATATATAACAAAAGTATCATATCAATTTTCACACAATCAACAAACTCTTAAGATCACAAGAATATAATATTCATATACTTTTATTGATTACAATCCATGTTAACCTATATTTTATCCATGACAACTCCCCATAATAACCCTAATTTTACCCATGCTAATACCCTTATACACTCATCAATACTTACAAGAAAAACTACTCAAATCTCATTTACTCACTCCTAATAAGATATAAAAGTCCAAGAGAGAAAATACAAACAGATTATTAACTAATTACTATTATCCTAGTTAATTTTATGTTGGACCCATCCATAATTATTTATCAAACTATATATATTGTACAAATAAATCAGAAAATTTTCAATTTTTTTACTTCATGTAAGAACTTAAATCTAAATTAGTCATACAATCTATCATCCCTTTCAGAATCCATATCCCAGAACTACTAACCTTCATTTAGAGTTTGTATGAAGTATAATCCCATTGGAATGCTATATTCCATAATGATTCAAGATTTGATATATTTTTATATATTACCACCATAAAAATAGATTTTCTTTGATGTCATCATTATTACAATGAGATAATGATGCTTTATGCTGTTCATTAAATGAATGCATCAAGTATCAATAATTAGTTATTATCATGTTCTTTTTATCCTGACAACTCTTAATTAATTTTAATGTTATTTTTATACACTTTCAAATATAATCTACTGTCAAGTTGAAATAAGAGGTTTTCTCTGTATGTATTACTTCCAAACTAAGTTTGAAAAATCAATATCAATTTTTCAAGTTTACTATGCATCAAAAACTATTCAGAACAGAGACTATGTTTTTATCATTTGGTTTCAGTTGTTTTATTTTTTATTTAGCACCAAATGTTCTGAGTGAACTAGCTATCTTGTGGGAATGTTGCCCAAGATCAAGAAGTTGGAAGCCATCTTGGACTAGCCTGAACCACGTTCTCGCACGACTTTCCGCTGATTTTAGAACTCACTGATTTTTATTGTTGCTGTGTGTAATTACCAGATTCGCCGCTCCACTCACTGATCTGTTATGTTACACTAAATTTGTATGGAGTACAGAGGCAGTCGTAGCCATGTCAATTTCGTCTTGCCCTTTTTTTTTAAAAAATCATAGTGGAAACAAATGCTTCAGGAGTTTCCATTGGTGTCGAATTGTCACAGAAAAGTCACCTCATTGCCTTTTTCAACAAGAATATGTGCCCACGAATGCAAGCTACTTCTATTTATGTGCAAGAGATGTTTGCTGTAATAGAATGGTGTCAGTATCTTATTAGTAAACAATTTCATATTTACACTTAATAAAAGAGTCTACAAAATTTGTTGCTCCAAAAAATTCAAACACTAGAACAACATAAATGAGTAACAAATTTACAAGGATTCAATTTTGAAATATTCTACAAATCTAGAAAATCAAATCTTATAGTTGATGCCTTGAGTAGAAAATTCTCTGAAGAGCATGACATAAATTAATAGAGCAGATAGTGCAAAGGAGCTAATGTACTAAAGATCAAATTTTTGAAGACTTCTTAAAATGTCATGTGTTTTCTGGCACCAACGTGAAATTATGAAAATACTCCTAAAATCATAAATATATTTTTGTGCGCACCCTATACACATTAAGTTCACTAATTTTTAAGATTATCACATCAATTTTTCGAAAATAGACTTCCATTATAAAACCAAAATTGGATTTAATAGTCAAAGTTTGCACCAACGGTAAGCTTTCTTTCCTAAGGCTTCATTGTTGCAATATCTAATCATAGTATGTGTAAGCATTTAAAATAGTTTTCGAGTTGCTCATTTTCATCTTATTTATCTTACAATAAAAGCATAAAGATTTGAACCTTGACCTCCTACAAACATCCAAATTCCTCAGTACTAAACTTTTAGTGGATTAACAATTCCTGTCCTTAACGTCAATTGCTTAAATGTAAGAACATAGTTTTAAACAAAAAATTTCTGTAATAATAAATTTTCCCGCATAAAATAAATCAAGCCTATGGTAATCATAAAAATTATAAACAATTTTTCAAATGAAAAACCAGTTCATCATTTAAAGGATGCAAGAAAAAAAAGAAGTGTACTTTTGATACATACCCTATGATGCCAGTTTACAAACATGAGGAACATAGAAAGGGTACTGATGTAAGTGAAACATCTGTGAATATTAGCAGGATGCTTCATATAGAGAGCAGACAAAGATAAGTTGCTTCCTTTCTAGAGACAAGTAACAACAAATTTAAAATAATTAATTATGCATTCCTCCTATTGGAAGAGAGCTTCTTGTACTTTCCTATTTGAGTGCCATTATGTGATGGATTAACACCAAGATCCTGTTGAATCATCTTAGTATTTAAATCAATGCATGCTAGATCACCAGTAGTTTGCATAAAGAAGAAAACATTGTTTTGATCCCAACTCCGATGGGGCGTTTGAAGAAAGGTGTGGTTAATAACAAAGAGTTTGGTCCATGATTCTTTGACACCGAGTTCACCCAAAACGGATATATGAAAAGTGTTGATGGATTTGTCAGTTGATATCAAGGCAATAGAGTCATTTAAAGGCACCAAGTGTTTGTCCACTGCTAGTAGAAGCGGCAAGTAGGAGGGATGTGGTGGTAAAGAAAACCTCATTACTGTAATCAAATGATACCAAACATTCTTCATAATAATATTGCTCCTTACTTATAGCCCACCAATGGGACACTCCATTGACATACACCCGATACATCTAGGAAATGTATAGTAATAACGATTAGAGCTATCAAGCTCTTTCCAAGAGTTGTTTCAGAATATAACTCCCAAGAGCTTTTGAAATGTTTCTCTATCCGAGACTTGATCTTTTATTCCAGTACCGAGGATTTTGAATTGGATATTTAAGGGATGATAATATGTCAATTGAAGTACTTTATAGTCGTTTGTTACGGAATCATAGCCAAATCCATGAAGAGCATAGTGAGCGGCATAGTGAGGGCTAGGAGGGATGAGCTTGTATTCAAGGGTAGTTGGATTCCACAGCACAGGACTAGTTTCTCTGTTGTTGTTTTTGAGACAGAAAATACCATCAATACTGACAGAACCCAAAATATAAATATTGTCGATACTCTCTTGAACTTGAAACGGAAGTGGCCAATCAATTTTGACCCTATTTTGAAAGACGTTGTCAGGGAGCAAATAAACTCACAGGGATTCGTGTTCGTGTCATGACGTTTATAGTGTTGTCGGATTAAATATGTGTTTTATAATCCTTACTAACAGACATCAAACTGTTATTGTTGTTGAACATGTTGATGAAATATGAGTTTTGTAACAACACCGACCATGTCTTGCATGCGCATTCAAATCGTTTCAACGACTTTAAAGGCAATTTACACACAATACTCAAACTCACTTCTTCAGGATATATTCTACTCACTCATCTTCATACCACCTTGCCTCCGATTCCTCTCTCGAATCAGATTGAGAGTTCCGAATATACATTCCAACTGGGAAAGCCGTGTCTCTGATTCTCTTTGTGACAAAACCTAGGTCCCAAGAAGATGAAGAATGTCAATAATAGGATTTCTGACCGAATTGTCATTCTTATAACCCTTACTTATATGGGCTATTATGGGCCTTCCTAATTTTCTCTCAAATTTTAACACAATTTATGAAAAAATATATTGATATACATATCAGAATAAAATTTATTATTTATGAAAAATATAGTTTTGAATATGCATTTTTAAATTTTACTCTGTTATAAAAATTTAAAATATAATTAAAAATTAAATTAAGTGTTTACAATTTTTTTTGGTTTTTTTTGAAAATATCGAAACGGAGTTTTTTTCCGACTCTATGTTTTTTTTCTAGCTCCAAATTCTAAAACTACCCTCTCTTAACAAGGAGCACTTCGAGATGATATTTATAGATAAGGATGTAGTTTTCGTAACTCAATTTGCTTCTGTTTATTTGATTTTTGATTTATATTTCGTTATGTTATATGGAGTTCTGTGTTGCAACTGTTTTGTTAAGTTTGGTTTTGGTATTTCATCATTTGACATTTTTGCAACACATGGGGTGATATACATGTTGTAGTGACAACAACTCATATATAGTTGCGTTCTATGATAAGTTACAATTGGACCATACCTACACGGTGTCGAACTTAAAGGTTCAGCCTAATGTGTTGAGTTTTAAATCGCCGTCGCACAAGTATATGGTGAAGTTTACTCAAGGAACATTTGTTGGTGTTGATGATAAACATGAAATATCAGCCAAACCACTAAAATTTACAAGTTTTTCGATATCATCACCGCGGGTTTAACAAAGATGTACGATAGGTAGAGACCTATGTTCGTATTTTGTTCGTGTTTTGCTTATATAAATTGTGGTTGATGTGTTATTTTATTCTTACATCCCTTTTATCTTTTGGAAGACATCATTGAAATGGTGGAAAACATTGGATTTTTCGCACACAATTAGGGCCGAAAAACAACAAGTTAATTTAGTGTTACGCCGACCACGATTTTTATATTTACTCTCAACAACATTTTGCTTGATTGTAGATTTACTTCATGTTTCGAACTCAATATCATGCCATCTTTGTTTAGCAACAATGTGTGAATTGACGCTTTGGGAGTCGATGCCGATCAATTCATCAAGTACAACCAGATCGGGTGAATGTTTATGCTCCAATGTAGTTTTACTTCAATATGCAAAAGTCAAGGAAGAGGGTTAGTTGGTTTATTTTATGTTAAATATTGCTATACTTTAAATACTCACTTATATGTCACTTGATTAATGTAGGGAAGTTTCCGTTGGCCGTTATAAACACTTACAATGTTACCATGCTCTATCTCGATGCTAATTTTCTTCCAAGCAAACAATTTATAGGTATGTTATGTTATGTTATGTTATGTTATTTTATGTATTGTTTACATTTCTAGAAGTTATACGAATGTTTTATGTATATGTTTGTTAATGGAATCAAAATTGGGTAGCACCCTAAAGATTTGGTGGTTAGTGTTGTTCGTGGTAAAAGTGACGAACAAGGAATCGAATCGAATCTCGGGCTCAAACGACGCATTTTTGATTTTTTTTTGTTTTAAAAGATGTCATGAGCATCAAGCTTTATTGTTTCAAACACGCATGTTATGCATGTGGTACCCGCTGTCCATAATGAAGGACATTTGGCATAAAGCCCATCACAGATAGCACAAAAGTCAATTCATAGATCGCATGTCGTACACACGCCTCTTATGCATCGATACATATGAAGGGAATTTTAAAATGGCGAATTTTAACAGATGCATCGATGCATACGTTTATGTGTCGATACAAGCAGCCCATGTATTGACACATGAGCTATGGATCAATTTAAGTCGATGGGAATGAACATGATTTTTCTCGAAACGGTTTTGCCATATCTTTTTCGATCAGAATTGAGGCATAGTTGGTATCGTTGGAAAGCTTAGAACGAGTACTATCTAATAATAATATTTTCAAAACCAGTAATTGAGATCTGGAGGAATTAATATGGTTTCCGTAATAAGAATTCGTTGTGATTCGTGAAATATTCGTTGCGTATATGTGTTGTATGTTAATTCTACGTGTTGTAATTAACGGCATATAATTACGATTGTATTGCTATTATATATTGTTGTCGATGCTGCATATTCATGAATGCTTGTTGATCATTGTACCCCAAAATTTACCCTCTTCTTTCCCGCGTTTCTCTGGCTTATAATTCAACTACATAAAGCATACATGTAGTAGCATGCATAGCATTCGTCATGAGGGGTACCAGGTTCCAGGCATTCCGAATTGCAGCCAAAAGAGTTTACTTGCTCATTTCTCAATGAAGCGGATTTCGGACTTTCGGCGCATTTTGGGCGCCTGTATATGATCTCTCATCTCCTTGTATTTTCATTGATTTTCGTCATTTCCTCTCATTATTATCTACAACTTTCGTTTGAAGGTCGAGTGTATTTTGTGAAGAAGGTTCTCAAAAGAATCATTCTCCCCAGTAGATCAAGATGTTTTTAGTGCTGAAACCGCGTTTTCTGTCCACTAAAAGGCCTCTATTTCTTAGCTGGAAACTCGGAATTTAGCGGGTCAGTTTCTAAAATTTGATCAAGTCTTCTACAACTTTCATTTGCAACGGAAGTTGATTCCTCACCGATCAGTACCGAATTTTATTATCTCGAGGTTAATTTTGAGTGAACCAGCAATTTTCATCCGATACGGAGTTCGAAAATCATATCTCGCTCGATTCATCGAAACGAGACGGGACCAGTGCCAAAATTCACAAATTTCGTTATCTTCGAATGTCCCGAAATGCATATGCAAATTTTGATCGAAGATCCTCATTCAAGGCATTTTCCCCAGGCGGACAAAATTCTCGCATGTGTCGGTGATCCAAAATTTGTGCCGAAACTTCAAAAATTTATTTTCTTGACCATTCATCGGATCAAGTCGATTTCGATTTACTCAAGCAAAATCGCATTCCGGACACTTTTCGCTCATATTCGACTCAATCCGCATTTGATTTATTTTGGATTAATTACGAAAATTATTCGAATAATCATAATTTGGATTTGATTATGAATCCAAAACTATAAATAAATTTTCCTCTTCACAAATCATAACAACACAATCATTTGCCTAATTTTCCACTACCACACACTCTCATTTGCCTAATGCTTTTGTTTGTTTCAAGAGTTTGTTTGTCTCAAAATGGTTTGTTAACTTTCCAAGGCCCTTTTTCCAAAGTTTTGACATCTGATTTGTCATTCCATAAAGAAAATCAGATGTTCTGTGCAATAATTTCAATGGAAAAGGAGATGAAAAATTTCGATAGTTCTGTGCAAAAATTTAGGCAACATAAATAAACATTGTAACATTTTTTACTTGCAAAACAATAACATACCACATCATCTTTATCATTCAAACAAAATAGGTCGACAATGACAATAAGCATACATGTAAAAACATCAAAAGGTTGATAAAAGAATGGACCAGAAACCATAAAAGGTAAAATGTAAATAAATTTCACACATAAAGATCAAATTTGAGGCATGTTTTCGAAAACCACAAATAGTTAGAAGAAATATACTAACAAATATCAGGACAGTTAAATTTAAATACAGCACATTATACACACCCATTGCACTTCTAAGATGTCATGGAAGCCGCAACCTTTTCCTGTAATCAAACCAATCAAACCAAACAAAATAGTAAGATATCATGGAAGCCGCACGTCTCTGCCTTCACTGCCTCTACTACCCTGACCTGCTCACAAAACAATATTTTCATTAAACACATAACCATAAATAAATCTTAGCATTTCACCTGGACTTGTTCCTATTCTTGTTGATTAATTTAAGACATACAAAATGTAAACAACACTTACAAGTGAGCCTGCAAGGATACCACAAGCCTCACAATCTTTGTCATTGTTATAGTTGGTAAGCTTCATGAAACTCCCCATCATTGCACTTGACTGTAACGAGAAATAATTATCAGGAAAAGAAGGAATCGTCATACCAACCAACTATTAAACTTTGGGAATGGTAAGTATGTAAGCAAGGAAAGTACATACTCAAAATGAACTGATACTTCAGTCAAAGAAAACAGGTTACACGAAAACACGGAAACAGAACAGGTTACATGAATGACCGGCGGAGGCATTTCATCGAACAATTTGTAAGCAAGATTGAAAGAGAAATTTTCTTCTCTTTTCAGTGTAAATGTAATTTGAGTTAAAGGATAATATGGGGTGTTTAGTGGCATGTTCCAATGATAGGTAGGTATTAATTTTTGTGTTCCAACCGCAGTTCTTAGTTGTTGTCTAAAACCATAAATATTATAGTGATATGTTTGAAAAGGAAATTAATGGAACAAGATGCGCCCGAAAAAAATATCCTCCGAAATAACATCACAAAGATGAACCAAAGAATTCCATATATCAAACAAATGTTTATTCACATAGAGTCAACAAAAACTTATCTATTGCATAAGGTAATTTAGCTTTAATAAGTTAAAATCACAATAACTATAATCATAAGCATGAGATCAGATAATATAGCTTTAATAAGTTAAAATCACAACAACTATAATCATAAACATGAGGAAAGAAAAAAATAACTAATTATGCATTCCTCCTATTGGAAGAGAGCTTCTTGTACTTTCCTATTTGAGTGCCATAATGCCATGGATTAACACCAAGATCCTGTTGAATGATCTTAGTATTTAAATCAATGCATGCTAGATCACCAGTAGTTTGCATAAAGAAGAAAACATTGTTTTTGATCCCAACTCCGATGGGGCATTGGATGAAAGGTAGGTGGTTAATAACAAAGAGTTTGGTCCATGATTCTTTGACACCGAGTTCACCCAAAACGGATATATGAAAAGTGCTGATGAATGCGTTAGTTGATATCAAGGCAATAGAGTCATTTAAAGGCACCAAGTGTTTGCCCACTTCTAGTGTAAGCGGCAAGTAGGAGGGAGGTGGTGTGGTAAAACCTCATTACTGTAATCAAATGATACCAAACATTCTTCATAATAAAATCCCTCCTTCCTTCTAGCCCACCAATGGGACACTCCATTGACATACACTCCGATACATCTAGGAATTGTATGGTAATAACGATGTAGCATATTAGAGCTATCAAGCTCTTTCCAAGAGTTGTTTCTTAGAGAATATAACTCCCAAGAGCTTTTGAAATGTTTCTCTATCCGAGACTCGATCTTTTTATTCTTATTCCAGTACCGAGGGATTTTGATTTGGATATTTAAGGGAGAATAATATGTCAATTGAAGTACTTTATAGTCGTTTGTTACGGAATCATAGCCAAATCCATGAAGAGCATAGTGAGCGGCATAGCGAGGGCTAGGAGGGATGAGCTTGTATTCAAGGGTAGTTGGATTCCACAGCACAGGACTAGTTTCTCTGTTGTTGTTTTTGAGACAGAAAATACCATCAATACTGACAGAACCCAAAATATAAATATTGTCGATACTCTTGAACTTGAAACGGAAGTGGCCACTCAATTTTGACCCTATTTTGAAAGACGTTGTCAGGAGCAAATAAAACTCACAGGGATTCGTGTTCGTGTCATGACGTTTATAGTGTTGTCGGATTAAATATGTATTTTCATAATCCTTACTAACAGACATCAAACTGTTATTGTTGTTGAACATGTTGATGAAATATGAGTTTTGTAACAACACCGACCATGTCTTGCATGCGCATTCAAATCGTTTCAACGACTTTAAAGGCAATTTACACACAATACTCAAACTCACTTCTTCAGGAATATACTTTCTCACAACCATTGCCTCCGATTCCTCTCTCGAATCAGATTGAGAGTTCCGAATATACATTACAACTAGAGATGTGACAAAACCTAGGTCCCAAGAAGATGCAGAATATCAATAATAGGATTTCTAACCTGATTGTGATTCTTATAAGCCTTACTTATATGGGCCATTATGGGCCTTCATAATTTTCTCTCAAATTTTAACACAATTTATGAAAAAATATATTTTTAGATATGTATACGAAAATAAAATAGATTTTATAAAATTGATACATTTTATTTTGTTATAAAATATATCTAATTACAATTGATATACCTTGATTCTAATTGATATAAATATTAAAATATTTTAGATATGCATATCCGAAAACTCGAAAATAAAATATTAGGATATTTCGGATATGCAACCGAAAACCTTTAAAATAAATATCCGAAAATCCCTTACACTAAATATTGATTGTGATTCACATTACAGAATAACCAGCCTAAGTATTTTCCTCTATCTACCAAGGTTTCTCAAACGTTTCAGCACATCTTTTTCGCCAGTGAGTTCCCTGACCAAACCTTCATATTGCAATGTTGCATGAGTAATTGATATAGTGACAAGTGATAACACATAAACACACATTGAAATAACTAATTACCATTGTATAATCATGATAAGACCGATTCTCAAATCTGTTTCATATTTTCTGTTGTATTCATTTGCTATTTCCACTGCATCTGTTTCTGCATATCCAACCAACCAGCATTTGCTTCATGGCAGCTTCTTTAACTTCCTCACAAGAACACCTCCTGAGAATATCAAGTCATTTAAACTAAGAAAGTGAAAACATTTATGGACACAAAATCTCACTCACCTGCCACAACTCTTCCAAATAAAGCTACTGCCACATATACATCTTCAGGATCTTTTGGTTGAAAATCAAAACCAGAATCTGAAAAAGCACAATTGTCACTAGTTTCAATAAGAATATATACAAAAGAAAAGAAGGAATATGACAGAAACCTGTGAAGGTGAAGAAGGTTTGATGATGACCATGAAATGCTGAAAATCCCATAAGTTAAGGGAGTAAGCAGCAGACATAAGCAATTGAGGTGGTCCTTTGTAGCCCTTAAAGGCATTGCAGCCACATACACTTCATCTCTTCCCTTAAAATTGGTGTGCTTGATAGCAGTGATGCCATTTTTGTCACTCACAATTACAATTTACTTCTACATAAAGAATTGCTCCAATTTATCCAATCCGGTTTTTGAAGAGAAACTAGTGGTTGAAATTGCATGGTGTGTATTCATAGAAAGGAACCTTAATTTTTCTCTCACTTGTTTTATACTTTATTAAAGAAAAGTCTCGGTCATCATTTTTAAATTAAACAACAAAAATTATTGAACCAATTCTAAAGATATAAAAAAAATATATTAGTCAAAACAAGATATTTCAAACCACCTATGAAGGGATTAATCTATTTTCACATAAAAGGTGCATGACTAATTTATTTTGCTTCTAACCATAACTAACTTTTAGCTACCTAACTACTTGCTTGACTCATAAGTTAGTTATTATGCTTCTAATTAACTTGTGAATACATGAATATAGAGTAAGTACTAAGTGTTATGATTGAGTGAAATTTTCTAGAATAAGAAGGTGGAATGGTTGTCGAAAAAGAAGCTCGAATACACCGGCTAGCAATTCTCTCGAATAATTGGCAATCAATCTCTAAATGCTTGGTACTTTCAATAAAACGGATTGACTGCAATGTGAACGACACGAGATAGACTGCAATGTATTACAATATAGAGCAAGTGATTTGAAGCATGAAACTTGGACGTCTTGAAGAAGATAGACTAGATTGCATTTCACAATTTTCTCCAACAAGGGCATGATATTCAGCTTTAGAATGATCTAGAAACGGTTAATTGTTTCTTTGTGTGCCACGAGATGAGTGACTTGCCAAGCAAGAAACATTAGTTAGATATGGAACTTCGTGTTTCTACACAACATGCCCCATAAGCATCGAAAAACCCAATAAGTTGTGGTGATGAATCTCTTGGACATAAGAGGCCATGATCAGGACATGGACATCCTTTTAATTATGTTAATATGTTCTAGTGGAAGATTTGTAATGATTGATGGTTGTTCGTATGTCGGAAAACTGGAAAATGAAGAACATTCAAAGACACTCAAATCATTGCTTAAAGATATACCGAATACAAAACAATTCTACAGAATCACACAAAAGGAACATATTACTGAAAGAGACATGCATTAGGTAAACTCAAAAGGATCATCACTCATGTCTTCTACCCATGCATTTTGATTTAGCTACTAGTAGCATTACTATAGCTATTTTATTACACCACTAACAAACAAGTAACAAGAAAAAAACACTCAACAACATGACATGAAACTTAACTTATAACTTAAGTAATAATTAACCCTTCTGTAATTAAACAGTTTCATAAGCTTCACAAATTCCTTATTCACTCTTCTCAACTTGTGCCTCAGTGTTGGTGATCACTTCCTCTTTCTTTCATCTAAGGCTTCTTCTTTCTCAACCTTCTCCTCATCTTCTCTTTTGGTTCTTCTTCTGTGTTAACACTGTCCTTAGTTTCAGGCTCATCTATCACATTCTCATCCTTAACAACATTTTCTGTTTCAGATTCAGCAGTTGGAGGTTCCTGAACAACATCAACAGCAGAATCAGCATTTTCTTTTGTTTCCTCTTTCTCAGTTTCTTCTTTCTTCTTTGCTTCCTCTTCTGTGTCTTTCACAGTCACAACTTCTTCTACTACCTCTATAGTTTCAGATTCAATCAAAGGTACTTTTTCTTCTGCAGCTGAAGATTCTACTGCAGCTTCTTCTTCTTTTTCTTCATTGGTTTCTGTTGCTGCTGGTGTAATTGGACTCTCAACAACAACTTCTTCCGTGGTTTTCTCATCAGATTTCAATGATAGCGGTGGTGTCGTCGGAGAGTGCAGTCTTTGCTGATACAACCTACAAAAATTTATAAATGAACACAATTGCTTAAGCAGTTGTTTAAAACAAACTGAAAATTAGGTGGCAAACCAAGATTTTAGTCCTGCACTCTGTCGTCGTCCCATCTATCCCGTTTATATGTGAGTTTTTGCGAATATTAACATAAATTTTTGTAATTTTGAGGTTTTAAAAGAGTAGTGTCGATACTCACTCCAGCCCGCCCATATTTTTTCAGGACGGACTAATATTTTAGATTTGCAGCCTCAACAATGCCTGCTTTCAGTACTTTTACGGACGAGTATACCGTTTGCACCCTACTGAAAACAA
>CM038797.1:511728-560495 GCA_021764765.1 Vicia sativa | reverse complement strand
TTCTTTTCAATATTGCAAACAAAGATCTAATAACTTTAAATAAATTGCACGGTTAACATGTTTCACAAAATGCACTAAAAACAAACCATATGAAAATTTTATCCTATTGCATTTATTCTTCTATATCTACAGATTTAAATATATTTTAATTTTACCTTTTACTATTTTCACTTTTCTATTGAAATTTTTATTATTTTCACTATTCATCTAAACACATGTCAAACCGATGCCAAGTGAGTTCGATTCAATCCATAACCTTGAATGGAGAAATCCTCGTATATTTTTTTATAAATCGGATAACCCATTCAACCTAAACCGTTCGTTTTTACCCGGTAAGACATGTTAACCTAAGCTAACATCATTAACCAACCTGGACAACATGGTGTCAGGAGTTCTGGTTTATTATAAGACAACCAGTATAATGAGTGGCAGAAGTTATCCGTTCGGTTTTAATAATTTTTGAAAAATTATTATGTTAAACATGTGTTATTCCTCAAATATGAGTAAAATCGCACATGCGAGATACTAATCGATATTTACATATGCACAACGCTTCTGCCAAGGGGTTGTGAGTTTTGCAATATGGATTAGGGAGGTTGAATCAGAATAAAGTGATGTTATAATAACTCGCTCGTATACCAAAACACTCAAGAGAGGAATAGTCGATAAAGTAATATTTGTGTGATAAAGGTGGAAAATATAAATAAGGAGATAGTGAAACACAAAGTGCTAGGTAAGAAATGTGGTCCTTTCAAAATTAGGGTCCACTGGCTGTAAAAGATGGTCTCCGATGAAGATTGACGTTGATGTTGATTTACTATATGGAATCGGAGCGCACCCAAAAATTTTGCTGGTTTGGGATAAATTGAAATGGGGCTTGTTACAAAGAGACTAGCCACGGTGGTGACCCGACCTTGCCTTGATGAAAGCACCGAAATCCTACTTTCCAAAACAATCATTTATTTTCGGTCTCAGTGAAGGATCTCTGCCAAAAACAATATTTACAAAACCGAAGCAGATTTATTGACCTGACCCACCAACCAAATTCTATCATAGGAGGGAGCATGTGAAATTCAATCTGAATACCTGCCGCAAGAACCTTTAACCCTATTTTGGATGTCTCTCTCGAAAATAATTTATACAAAAATATGTTATAAAATATACAAATATTAACAAATAAAATTATTCAAAATAAATTTCACGCCTCTGCTTTTATAAAAGTGAAAATGGTAAAAGTGAATTTTTACAATTAGTATTTATAAGGAACTGCTCAAATGTCAAATTTATAGGAGGAGGAATAAATGATGGGGTAAGGTAAAATTTCCGTTGTTGCACAACAAAGAAGAAAAAAGACATTATAACTATTGAATTTGTAAAAAAAAGAGTTTATCCAACAACCAATTAAAAGATTAATTTGAAATTTTCTTTTAAATTGTATTATCTTGAAAAGGAATATCATATTGCTTCGGTTTTCCAATATCTTTCAACTATTTCATTCATGTTACAATCAAAACAAATTGCTTCTCTCGTTTTTTACCTCTAGCGTACAAATCAGACGGTTTAAATAGGAAAGGTACAGAAAAGAATCATTGACACCATATAAATGATTTTATACAATTGAATAACTATGTAAACATTATAAATAATTAGGCTCAATTCAAATTTTACATGACCTATTTAATTTATCAACATACACGTCATCAAGAACCATTTTACAATCCATCTCAATTATCACCCTTTGTTTTCTAATGCATATTTCCATAAAATAGCTAAGAGAGATGCCAAAGCTCCACTCTCTACTGGTGTCATCACTGCCCTGCATAAGTACGTCTAGTTAACAACTTCAATTCAAATCTATTATACGTGATATATGAGGATCAAAACTATCCTTCGTTGAAAAAGAAAAAACGGATCAACCAGAAAAACTAATCCTTATTGAGATGAAGTTATGCAACTAATTAGACAAATAAAGTTCAATCTATAACTCACTAAAAAAAGAATTATAATAAAATTTGATTGTTACAAGTTTAAACAAAACTAAAATCAGATAGTCATCAATACCACAATATCATCACGTGGAGATATTTTTAATGGGGACTGAATGAAATAACTATCAACCAACAAGCCAAAATTATGAACAGACCTTCACTTCAAATTCAAGAAAGCAATGGGATTGCAGGTTACCACAACCCAAACCCCCCCCCATAGAAAACAGAGGGATAAGGAATACACAAGATTAAATACAAAGAATACATTACAAATAAGAGGTGCCAAACAGAAAGATGTACAACTCGCTCCACCAGAGGTAAATCTCGGAAGGCCTCAAGACAGAAATATCGCATGTATGTGAGGTAGAGTTGCAAAGCTAAAAAGCACTCCAATGATCAGATTCTCTTTTAGGAGTTTGACTTTCTGATGAAGTCCAATGATCAGATTCTCTTTTAGGAGTTTGACTTTCTGATAAAGTCCAATGATCAGATCCTCTTTTAGGAGTTTGACTATCGAACGAAGTCCTAAAAGGCCCAGAGCCAAAGGGATCTGAGTCATCAAAAGCAGGAAAACCGTGATCATAATCCACACTGTTGCGGACAGAATCAAATCGCATTGGTGCTTCCCGAGCAGGTAAAGATGCACTATCATGTGTGCTAAATGAATCAAATCGACTGGTGCTTCCCGAGCAGGTAAAGATGCACTATCATATGTGCTAAATGAATCAAATCTTGAAAAGTCAAAGGGCTTCCAACCAGTCTTTGGGCTTTTGAGGAGCTACCAGAGCTGAAAAGTGGGTGCTTGAACAGAATCATCAAAACTGAACCCACTGGTCTTTTGGAAAGGACCACCAGCCTGTGGTGTCGCTGTTTTAATGGGGTTGAGGCCCAGGTCTCCAGAACCAAAGAAATAGTTGTTCCAGCTCCATCAAGATCCCTCTCCTGTAATAAAAAGTAAAACAAATCTTATTAAGAGTATAAAAGGATGACATCTAACCCTTTGATGCTAGAAACAGTCATAAAAGCATATCAAATAAATTCATAATAACCAAATAGCCATGATTTGAATCAATCAGAAGTATTGTATAACTATCGAAACCTCCTGTACTTCCCAGTCACGAACCTCCTGTACTTCCCAGTCATATTCTCCATAGACATAGGAAGCTGCATATCAATTGTCAGGTTTCATTGTAATTTACAAAAGAAAGCAAAAGACCTATACCATCCTCAGCTGTCTAGAAAAATCCAATGATACGGTGCCACAAGAAGTCGGAAGGGTTCTAATGATTAAGGAGTACATATTACATAATAAAATAAAACTACAAAGGATATGTAGTTTGGGAAGGATTTATACGAATGGAGGTATCAACTATTGAGATGTAATATATAAAGAGCTTTGCACTAAGGGCCAAAAGCAATGCCTCAATGAATACTCAACTGGCAATGTAGTCCTAACTCCTAATTGATGATTCAAGAAAAGGAATAATAAATTATAAAGTTGAATTAAGGACTGTGCAAAGAAATATGATCAAAGGTTTTCTGTATCAGCAGAATTCATATTTTGAGGTAAATTATTCAGTTTCAAGCCTCACAATAATGTTTATTAGGGGAAGTCTAGTTTAGCTGAGCCTTGTTGAGTATATTATGCATCAATAATCTTTTTTTCCTCTATATGCATACTTCAGATGGCGAGTCTTGTATTGCTGAGTACATTTTGCATCAATAATCCCTTTTTCCTAATATGCATACATATGATAGTGAGTGTTGTATTGATGTGTTGAGCAAGGTTGTCAAACTCGATAATTCATATAAAACTCGTGAACGCTCCATTGTCTCCACTATTGAGTTGACTTGATACAAAAATACAAAACAAACACAAGATAGGTACATACTTAGCACACACAAAACATAACAAATTCAAAATCGATGAACATGGTCCAAAATTACTAAAACAAAGGATTGTGGGACTTCTTCTGACGTTGGGGCTGGATTCAACTCAGCAGAACTAGGTACATTCACTACATTGGTGTATTGAGTTCGCCGCTAACTTGCAATGACAGGTTTATTCTGGTTTTCTGGTTAGTGAATTTGTGGGGGAGCTGTGGAGTTGACACTAAATAACACATTGGTCACCTCCTTTGCAGATGAGTTTGTATTGGGATATCAGGTGCATGCGAGGAATTGAGTGCTGTCACTGTGAGGTTAACATTTTATGCAGTACAGATCCTTATCATGCAGCTGTTGCATTTTGGATTTTAGAAAATAAAACACATTTTAGGAAAAGTAACAATTATGTTGTAGACTTGTTCAATCATCCACTAACTCTGAAGTCTATGTGAACCCAACCAGGTTGGTTAAAACTATAGCGCATGTGAGTTAACTCAACTTTGATAACTAGAGCCATAAACTCGGAATGTATAAATCAACTTGTTAAACAACCACAGTGTTGACAGTTCTAAATGGTGACATATTCCTAGTAAACATCAGTACAGCCTTGCCTTATTATCCATAGCAATTTGTAACTACCTTTTTCTTGACTAAAATTTGTAAAGACTATTCATATAATCACTTTTGTGTACGGAGTTTTATCATGTTGAGTAATGGTACTAGTTTTGCATCATTTCCTAGAATACCGGTATAAATAGGCCTGCTAGACTATCCGTTAGTGTTTCCAAAATTGGAGATGAAAAGTTAGAACATAGCAGGAGAAATGCAGTAATTAAACCACCAACATTGGAGATGAAAAGTTAGAATATAGCAGGAGAAATTTAGACAGATGCATCCTTCAAAAGAAGAAAGAATTTTTCAGAAACAATACATTAAGGATGAGAACTTGCATACCTCCTTAGTGATGCTACTGGCACTAAACCCCAAACTGAATCAATATCATCATTTATGCAAAGGTCTCCCCAATGAGATTCATCAAAACTTTGTCTTCAGAAAATAAGGACTTCTCACCACCGTGATCACTGCATATGCAAGATTATATACAGTCAATTATTTGACAAGATCACAAAATCTATATTACACAAAAATATATATATATATTGGTAGCTGTGGACCCGGACATGAACCAAAACCATTTTTAAACAAATAACCTTTCAAACCCACAGTCGGGAACAAACCTCCTTATCATGCGTAAGGATAACAACAATCAAAGTCCGCCAAAGAGTTTTAGTGCATACGACAACAAGTTCATAATACTTGGTAGATTTTCCATCATTTGGTAAGTTAAAGCTATATGACAATTAGTATTGTCGTATCAAGGTGAAATGCAGGGTTCAGACAGCAACACCAAAACCGTGAGGCTTCCTTGTGAAGGTTTAATGATAAATCAATCATACAAGTTTTCCAAAGGACTATTTAAATTTCCATGAAGCTATGGCCCAAAGCAAAGTGCAAGTAAGAAACAAAATCGTGAAGGTCCAAACCATTGAAGTGAATAACTTAATTGTGACTCTCTTGAAGTGTGAATAACTTTATTGTGACTCTCTTGAAGCGAATGCACAATATATTACATATTAAGAAATCACTTAAAAGCCTAAGTTGTTAGCAGGTCCCTCACGCACATGCACGCATCTAGAGACAAAAGCCCTTCGAGTTGAAAAATGTACAACACACATGAACACTTTACTTTTTTGAACTAAAGATATAGAAAATGAGGCAGCAAAGATCAAACTCCTATCCTATTGTTCACACGGGCCCTTAATCCATGTCAAACATAAGTTACCCACACACAACATGCTAAATGGAAGCAAAAATGTAATACACATAATCACCATCTTATTGATAATTATTATGATTGTCACAACCTTCAAAAGGGCAGAGAATATGTGATCAGTAAATCAAATGGGTGCAAATCTAGGTACAAAACTTAGAAACCGTACTTTGGGTGTCTTATGCATCTTGATTACGGGAGAGCTATCTTCACCAGAAGTCTTTTGAATGTCAGAATCAACAAAGTCCCTGTGCGGACTTCCAATAGTACTGCTTGCAAATGGACTATTAGGAGCACTTTTGCAGATCCATCATCACTTTTATTATAAGGAGATCCGCTTGTCTACTCCCTGTTCATTTGTAGTCTGAGGTTTTTCTGACTTATCATCATCACCTTAGGTGACGCAGCAAGTTTTGGACTGCCAATATCCATAGCTTTGGCGCCACAGCCTTTGGTAACTTTTGTTTTGGAGGCGCTATGGTGTTTTGCACATCAAGAGTGTACTTTACAAGAGCAAATTCTGCTAGAAGAAAGAATAATAAATAACCAAGAAATTATTCATATTTTTCCAACATTCTCCAAAAGAGAATGGATGCAAATCAGAAAATAAAGAATCTGCAGTTACCCATAACTTTAATCATACAAAATCATAATTTCTCTTAAATATAACCTAATTTTGGGTTATTCTATCTTCTAAATCTAAACCATATAAGTAATCAAAATGATTGATCTCACACATTTAGACAAACAGTTAAGCTTAGAAAAATAATATATAATAAAAAGTATAGCTCACTAGCCAAAACGCAAAGAATTTAAGTTTGAAGATGCAGACATGCAATATGTGGGCAATATACCAACTAATCCTCCAGATAAAATGATAATTAGCCACGTCAATATGGTTTCATAACCTTGAGCAAGAAATTCTCAAAATTATGGCTGGTGCCAAACAATGTGCATGTCAGTTGTTTTGAATTTTTAGTAATTAATAGAAATAGAATATTCTGTCTAATTATTGTTATTTCGGATACCTTTATCTTCAAGCTTATCCCAAACCTCATCCCAATCAGCAGCTCCTTCTTGGATACCAGGTTGCCAGCCTAGAGGATTAATTTGAGTGAGGCCACATAATACAAGAAAAACTTTATACATGTAATGATTATACTATTCAATATCAAAATATATTAGAGGGCAGCACTCGAAACTGGTGAACAGAGTACATCAAAGCAAAAAGAAATGGCATGAAACAACTAAAAAAAGTCAAATGAGAGACCGTGTTAACTGAATCTAGAGGCAACAACAAATATATCATGTGAATTGTGAATAACATAAATGAAGCAGATGCATTTAGAAAGAATAAAGAGTCATTTATGGTAATGAAGAGTTTTCTGAGCTTAATTAAAACAAAATTAGACTGATGCAACATAAGTTTTTTATTTGAACAAAATGTCGCTTATCTTGTACACTATTGTCAGAAACATCCACCAGTTTCCAGTTTCATTTATTTATACAACCAATGCATTATCATTATTTTGTTTTAATATATTCTTCAAAAATAATGTCATGCGAAAACATTTGTGCTAAACAGTAACAATAGCTGTATAAGATTATATAGAGGCTTTCCATACAGAACTGAGCCACAAAGTAGTTATAAGGTTACATTAGAAAATCATTAAACTGTGTATGTTATATGTCACTTGATCGAAACTTCTATCAAGTTAGGTTGGCTCAAAAGTCTTCATGCTGATTCAAACCAGTAGTTCAGCAATAGAAGGCCGCCTCGAAATAAATACCAGCAACACTTATGCAACAAATATCAATTAATAAAGCTATAGACATGAAAAAGACTTAAGAACACTTGATAGGATATAAAACAACTATAAATTTGAAATTACCAAAGGGTAGCTCCACTAGTGTTGTGGGCTTTGCACGAACCCATACTGCTTGCACCTTTCATTTAGAGATTTCACTAGTTCATCAAGGGAAGATTGGATGCGATCAGCACGGCCCTGAAAATTGCATAATTAGATCGGATAATGAAAAGAAGGAAAAACATCTCAAGATGGATGTGCTGAACGGTCATATTCAAACATACCTGTATCGTCGTCGGTATTTACATCCTGTTCCAACTTGACAATCCTGATATAATTCAATTTTTTTCTCCTACACATATAATAAAATAATGTAATATAGTGATGCAAAATGCGGAAAAAACATGTTATATATGCTATGTATGCTATCAGTTGCAGGAAAAGCCATATTTTATTGCACCTGCATGTCACGGAATGTGGCTTCCTCGGTTGTCAACTTGGACGATACATCTCCAACTTGTTATATTTTTCTTCATATTTCTTTGCTAGAATCTCTACCTGAAATTAATAAATTGAGCCAATGATAACAGTTAACATGATAGGCCTAATAAGGATATATGCAAAGCTAAGGAAAATACCTCATGTTTATCAGCAGATATCCTTTCAATGGTCTCATTAAGACGATTGTCACATCTGCTCTTGTACAGAACCTTTGCAGGAAAAATAAAAACAGAAATTTGTTTAAAAAGGAGAAAATAAAAGAAAGTGTATTAATATGACATTGTTAATCACATGCAGCGGCTGCATGAAAGGCAGCTTTATATGTTTCTCGTGATCTAGGTATCCACAGTTTTATTATATCAATACACAAAAGAGTCCAGCCTGTGTTCACCATAGAACAAATCTATTTCATAGGTATCTCTTCGGGCCAGTAGTTCGAGGTATATCAAGAAGTAGCTAAAAGCTAAAAAGAGGGACCATTTTTACAGTCTCCAAATTAATTAATATAAGAAACAGAAGTTCAGTAAGAAGATAGGAGCCTACGTATTTGTGTTCACTGTTCAGTAAGCCTATAGTTAGAAATGGTTAGTTCGGTCAACGAATCTGTGATATTTGCATAACAACAATATCAGCCTACATATGTTTTGCAATCCTTAAAGCTTTAAAAAATAAAATCACAGAGTGAGAGTTCTTGGCAAGATTCATTCTTTCCTAAGTACAATAAATCACAATGGTAAACAATCTGTCTCCCAAATTACACTTCAATTACTAGCTATATCAGTACATTAATATGGTTCTGGATTAGCCTGAAAATCAAGATACACTTTACAAGTAAACAAATCACTGGTTTATCAAGAAAAGAAACTACCAAAAAGAGAAAATAGAACACAGCCAAAACAGGATAGGATTTAATAAGGCACAAGGTATAAAGAGAAAATAGAACACAGCCAAAACAGGATAGAATTTTAATAAGGTACAAAGTATAAAGCAAAGAAAACACTCACAAGTTCCTGCATTTTGCACGGAAGAATTCTATTTTCTCTCGACTCCACTATTTCTTTCTCAAGTTCTTCTACCTGCAGTTAGAAATAAATGAAGAGATCAAAATCGATTTTCAATTCAAATCAGAATAGCGAAATCAGGCATACGTGAGCTGACACAATGATACGCATTGCACAAACTGCAATCTAGATCGTGAACTTTACACGCAATCTTTGTAGATACAAGTAACAGATAATAATTTACGATGCAAGTTTCAAATTTCAATATAATCAGCATGCTGTTTAAAGAGAATAGACATAATTCCTATTGAAACCAACTATAGCTTACACAGGCATTGCACCATATCCTCAAATTAATCAACCTTAAAAGATGGCATATATGGCCCCAAAAAGAGCTATTTATGATGAAACTACAAACCAATCAAAGTAAGATTTTGCAGTTGGCCAATAGATAATCAAACTGTTTAGGAAAGACATGTAAACATGCGAGCTTTACAATCAAATTAAAATAAAAAATCTGCAGCTGTGTCAGTGGGGGGGAATAAGCAAACAAACATGACATCCACTGAAGTGATACTGATAGGCTATACCTTGACTGTCACTATCCTAAGTCTTTTAAGATTGTGTCGGAGGTTCAATCTCCAACAAAAGGAACTCATTACCCTCCCTAATTTTTAGGTGCTAGAACCTCCTAATTTACCTAAAAGTAAAAATAATCAGGCATTGTTGCAAAATGCAAAGAAATAAATATACAATAGTTACCTTTTTTTCAGCTTCTGTTGCTTCTTGAAATTTCGAGTTAATTGAATTTTGCTCATCTGAACTCAGTTGATTTATGAGATGCTTCTCCAATACTGGAATTTTGGATTTCTGCTGCTTGTTCTGAGGTGCTTCATCAGATGGAGGGACAGCAGCCGCCTTGGAGGCCGACCTGCAGCAGGGTTCACTTGTCGAGCACCAGATGCAGCTACCCCTGATGTTGTTGAATACCTTAAAAGGTAAAAGGAGGACGAGAAAACAAATTATAGAACAAAATAGTTTCGATACAAGTGAATGATAATTATATAAATAAGCATGATAGTTCTTTGGCACAGACCTGGTGGATTTCCCCAAGATACAGCACTGTTGACATTGGAAGGTTGACCAGTTGGAGGTAAATCAAGAACTATACTATTAGGAAGTACAGCTGGAAGAGCACGCCCTCCCTGTGTCTCCATTAGGTACAACGCAATACAAAATTCTCTGAGAGAAAGCATGCTATCATTATCTTGATCGGATAAATCCCAGACCTGCTTTAAAACCTCTGGAAAATATAAAACATGGTATACAAATAATGATCAGCGAATTAGCCAGCCATCGAGAAGTTACAACCAGAACACTAGAGAAGTAGCAAAATAGAGAAATCATTTTACTCCTGATGTCCAACCAAAAGGATAGGAAGTATAAAACATACCTCTTGGTAATCTCCAACTAAGAAACAAGTTCCTAGCCTGTTCCCCAGTGATTTTCCCATCTCTATCTGTGTCTACTTCCATGAATACTCTTGTATATTTCTGAACATCAGTCTGTTCATTCTGGCCATGGAGATTGGTCTGACACGCAGAATCTTGCGATCTCACTTGAAGTCCAGATGAACTGAGCATATTAGGCGTCTGAACCGGGGCATGCTGGTTCTGTTTCACCGCTGGCTGGGACTGATGAAGATGTGGACCGCCTGGCTGCTGAAGATGTGGACCGCCTGACTGCTGAAGATGGACGGGCTGCTGAAGATGTGGACCGCCTGACTGCTGAAGATGTGGACGGGCTGCTGATGTGGACCGCCCTGACTGCTGAAGATGTGGACTGCCTGACTGCTGAAGATGTGGACTGCCTGACTGAGTAGCAAGTGAGCTCTGCAATGAATCGGGGAACTAGTCCGAATAGAATTCTGGTTCCTCCGGATAAAGGAACAATGGCAGATGAAAGCAGAGAATTGGAAGAAGAAATCCTTGTGGAGGAGAATTTGGCTTAGGCTGAGTTGAGCTGGCTGAAAAAATCCTCCGAAAATGAATCGGAAGCAGTACCATTCACAGAAGTATCCTTGACCACTTGATCTGCTTGATTAGGTGTGGGAGGTGCAACATTTGATCCAGATGCAGTAATTGCAAGACCAAGCCCTCCTGTGTTGAAGTAGGACTAGTTCCTCTAACCGTAGCTGAGACGGTGCTACTTGCGATTGTTGCGGAGCTCCAGCCATATTAGCATAACTAGGGAAGGCAGAAGTTGCAGGGCGAGGTCCTCCAACAGCAGGCACTCCTTGAGGCCTTGTTGACTGATTTGGAACAGGCCCCCTCACTCCAAGGTTTACCTGTGGTGTAGGTGTAGCTGTGGCACTGAAATTGATTTGAGGAGCAGGAATCTTAGATGCGGCAGGGCCATACAATGCCGCTTTGACCATTTCAGGAGTGAGTTCGCTTGCTCTGTGCAACTGTAACAAGTTTAAGTGCATTGTAGAACTCGGCACGACCAAGGAAACCACTTTGATTTGTGTTTGCAAATGCCCAAATCTGTAGAACGAGGATTGAATTTGCAATTTATATATACTAAAACTAGACTAGTAGTATTAATCGAATGAATAATGAATGAATTGAATAACTAGCAGTATTAATCGAATGAATAATGAATGAATTGAATAACTAGCAGTATTAATCGAATGAATAATGAATGAATTGAATAAGGAAAGAGAGATGAACCTGTGCAAGAACGTTTTTGGGCAAACCGGAGCCTTGGAAGAAAGAAACAGCTTCGACGCTGATACGGCCATCTCGATCCAAATCGGCACGGCGAAAGTAAGCATCGAAGAGATCGACATTAGGTGCAGGCGATGCCATTGCAGCACAGTAGATCAGAGCATCGATCTAATGATTCAATTTTCTAAACTCCGATGGAGTTAAAGGGGAAAAAGAAGATCGCAACCCATTTCTCATATTTTTGCATAACGTCCTCTTTCATTACCATATTTCAAAAATACCACTCTCGCTTCCTCTTTGTTTTCCACAATTTTTCATTTTATCTTTAAATTCTTTTCATTTTTTTTTATCAAATAATTAAATGTTTACTCGATGATAATAATGATACTACGTTCAAAAACATCAAGTTAAATTTATTTATTTTTGTTCACCTTTCTTTAATAGATAATCATTTCATCAATCTTATTCTTTCCATTTTTATTTTTAATTGATTTTTAAGATTGAGATGAATCAACTCAATTCAAAAATAATTTGAAATTTGATTTATTAATTAGGTGTAATGAACTAAATGATTTAGATTTAAATTCAATGTTTAGCTTGAAAAACAAAGGGTTTAGTATATGTCACCCTTTAATATAATGAGTTTTATTTTTATTATCTAAATTAATTTTTATCTCCCTTGACATGTTAATATTATATCTCCAAAACCTTTGACCTACTATTTACGTGATTGTGTCATAGAATCTACTTATATGGCATTTAATGAATGATGATTGGATAAAATATATGTTAAATCATTTGCCATGTAATATATAATTTAAAAATCAACATAGAAATAAATTTTATTCTTATTTAAATCCCTTGAAAACCTAGGTCTTAGTTGGGATTTCTCCCTTGAAAAGCAAGTGAGAGGATCAAGAAAACAACACATGATGAGGAAGTCATGGTGGATCACAGGAGACGCAAATGAAATGTCATCAAGAAGTTTGTTTTGACTTGCTCTTACTTGAATTGACATGCAAATTGATTAATGTTGCTCTTTTTTCATTCGTAACATGCAATTGCTTAACGTTGTCTTTAATTATGTAGAGAGTTTGTAAAGTTGGTTGATGGTGAAACGACATATAGTGGGTAGTTTCAACTCCGGTTTCTATACAACACATCGAGAAGTGGTCAATGTTTAACATCCGTGAGTGGTTAATGGTGGGGTTATTTAGAAGATACTTATCGACGTGGACCAAAATACTTGACATAAATGATAATTTTTTCGATAAGAAATAATGACGATGCTTATCCAATTCAAAAATGGAAGATCGTAAAATCTTGCATTAATTACATCATATCATTCTAAAGATGAAGATGATGAGGTTAGTAATGAAAATGTTCATGATAATGATGCACAAGAAGCAATAAACAAATTACTTAATGAATGTCAAATTTTGTACAAAACAATGTCAACATAAAAGAAACAAATTTCATCTCTTTAAGAGAAATTGACACCATTCAAAAAATATTCTCAAAAGAAAATGTAATTTTACATGTAATAATAGTAATTTTCTTTCTTTTCCAATTAAAGATATTTATTGAAATACATGAAATGGGACAAATTGGATTGAATGTGTCCTTATTTACAAAGATATTTCAATGATAAAAAGGATTTGATTATTCAAAATCGACAATCTAAGTACTAGTAAAACTATATTTGTCAAGAATATGACCAATCTAATAAAGTGCAAAATATGCATCATCATCCTAAGAAAAAGTTTATCCAAACAAATTCTTATGTGCGTAGATATAGGAGTAATTGTGTTCATACATGTTTCTATTGTGATTTAAAAGGTTACACGCATAATTCTTGCTAAGTAAGGAATTTTAGTGTGCTTATTGGCCATTACATGTGGATTAAGAAAGAAAAAAATTATTGGAGACAAAAACAAAGAAAAAATCATTGGCATATGCAAAGTTGGACCGCCACTTTTCATAATAATTGATGATGAACTTTATTTAGAAGGATTAAAGCACAACCTTCTAAGCATAAGCCAACTTTGTGACGAAGATCTCAAAATCCACTTTACCAAAGATGAATGCATAACTGAAGACGAAGCAACACATGATACAAAGCTTATGGATAAAAGAATATATATGATATTTTTGTAGAAGATTTATCTTTGAAAATAGAATGTCTCATGGTAAGCAATAGTGATGCATGTCTTTGACATAAGAGAATTGTCCATATTCATATGAAACATTTAAACAAATTAGTCAAACACAATTTGTTATTGGTTTACCAAGGATAAAGTATATTAAAGATAAAGTATGATGGTCAAAATAAAATAGAAATCAAGGAGCCAGGATAGCACCATGGCAATGCCGACTTACCCGTCATGGAGTCGACGACAACTTCTTCAAATTTTGTCCTTTGTGGGACACCTTAACCTTTAAGTCCGTGACACCTGGCCATCATCAGAGGAAAGTTTCAAAATAATAGATTGTCACGTAGGTTATGCTTACACCATTTTTCAAAGTTTGCAATAATCGAATAACCCCACAACAATTGATTGTCACAATGGGCCCTGGCCAAGGTGAGTGAGGTTGTCGCCTTAGGCCTCAACTTTTTGGCCCGATAAGATAGGCCTAAACTTTTTGGCCTAATAAAATAGGCCTCAAATGCAGAAAAACCAAGCCTCAAAATTTATATAATAAATAAACAACAATAAAAGAAAACGGAACGATTGCTCATTAGCGAAAAGAGTTGACAAATAAGTATTGGCACACGAGTTTGAATCTTGTTGTGGCTATTTTGTATAACAACAATTCTGCAATGAATTTCTACATGCTTGCATATTTAATTTCATTTTATGGTTATTAGTTGTTCAATGAATTTATACACACACTTGCATATTTTATTTCATTTCACGCTTATTAGTTGTTTTGTGAATTTCTACACATGCTTGCATATTTCATTTCATTTTACGATTATTATTTTTTCAATGAATGTCTACACATTCTTGGACATTTCATTTTATTTTACGATTTGGTGACAAACGTTTCACCCCCGAAAAGTACGATCGTAGCAACGACGCCAAAAGCTAGTAAATCCTTTACTCCTCGTTACCTGCATGTTACCAATATAAAGGTAACGACGAACAAAATAGACAGGGTGAAATATCGAAAAATATAAGCAAAAGTATGATAATTAATATATTAGATAAAGAATCATACGATAATCACTGCTTCAACAACCACAACACAATATCCAACAAAACAACATAATAGCCAACAAAACTTCATAATGCAATTCAATGAGACTCGACTATGCAATGCATGTGGATCCATCGGAGTAAACTCTCAACTTAAAATCATGTCAGGTTATCGAGGCATTCAACAAGGCATAATCCTTTAACTTTTAACCAGATCAGGCTGGCCGTGGTAGCATAACTCCAACTTAGAAAATGCAATGTATGCTGACTTAATGAATGACATACACACAACAACATTAACAACAATTCAACATAATCGACTTCAACTTTCAATTTTGGCCATTTAAGCTCCAACTCAAAAATCGTCAATTCGGGGACAAACAACTTGTTTCGCAAGACACGTAATTACAAAGAATCGACGCGAATTCAACAAAACAAAACAACTTTATTTAACTACAGTATATACATAATCGCTTGTAAATTTTCGCCCAATTCGAGCAACTAAATTTATGCTAATTTGGCTAATTGTCTAATTTCCGAACTGCTTTTTGCTCATGCAATAATACTACTTAATTACATAAATTCTGTCAATTTTATTCTACCACTATAATTATTTTCCGCATTTTTAATTTACTCTATTGTACTAGTTTTCACTACCATTAAAACTCATTATATATCGGGTTTTACTATCTGGTATATTTTCCTAGTTTGCTAAATTAAAGTCTCGCTAAAATTTTCTACTATGATCTCACTATATACATACACGCTCGCTATGAATTATTTACCGCTACGAGTATTATTCATTTCTATATGAATTATCATGATATATTAACCATCCCGCATAAAATCCTAAGGCCATACACACTGCGAAGCCATGCCGCCATTCATCATCACATGTAAGAAAGGAAGGAATCGATTAGGCGCCCGCCTCCGTGGATGGGGGCCCATACGAATTTTCTCCATTCTTTTTCTCAGGCACCGCTCCATAATCCCCACCGTCTCCTCGCTTTGTTCCCAACACTCCTTATTCTTACACAAGAAACCCAATGTCACTTATTTTCCGTAAACAATTCCTAGCTAGCATTATAATACACACATGAACCATCAACACATCGCTAGTAATAGAAAATCAACACCGTAATGCTCACAAAGATGAAAAAGCATCGAAACACGCTTGACAACAAATCGATAATCCTAAATCCCACATAAAAATTATCATGCAATTGATTATAGTAATCGAACCCCACCCTTACCTTTGGATCGGGGAGCTCGAAAAATTGATCGAAACACAATTCTCGACAATGAATTGACAATCGCGCAACCCTATTCTCTTTTCTCTTCCAACGTGACTCTTCTTTTCTTCTTAGTGCTACTTGTTTTTATTTTCTATACTCTTATGCCACTTAGATTAATAATAATGGGCCACTCACTTAAATTGGGTCTATTAACTAATACCCTTAAAATGCTAATTCAACCTTACTTAATTTAATAATTTAAAATAATAATTAAATTCTAATAATATTTTCTTCCGACTAATTTTACCCGACTATCAACTTAGCGATTTAACCTACAAATTCGACTTAATCACGAATTAATCGAACTACTCAATAATATTTAATTAATATATTAAATTAAATACCGTGTTATAAAAACGTCTCCGAGGTCATTGCAAACTCTCCTCCGACGCTCGCCTCGCCATCACCGGATCCGATCCCCGCAACTCGAGTTTGATCTTTGATTTTTACTCGTAAAGGTACATGTCAAACACGAAATGTTTCTCCATATTATATTAATTTATGTTATCATCGCTCTTTCCTCTTTAAAGATACTGTTGTCTTGCTTTGTTTTTCGCTTTCATTCCTAAAACTCAAGGTGAAGTATTATCTCCTCGTTTGGGCGAAAAGCAATGATTGATGAAATGTGTGCTTTTCAAAGCAATGGTACGTGGAAACCGGTTCCTCTACCCTATTAGAAATTTTTAGTAGGTCGTCGCTGACTTTATGTAGTAAAGGTTGTAGTATGGTAAGATTGATCGATTTAAAGCTCGTTGGTAGCCAAAAGAATATACTATAATTTTTAAGTTGAATTATAGTGATATATTACTTATATAGGCAAGATGATATCAATTAGACTTCTTCATAATTATTATATTTTTAAATAAATTTAAATTTTAAACCAATTTACATTAAATATACCGATATCCAATTATTTATCATAGATATCTAAGGAATTACGTTATCACAAAATAATATGAGATTAATAATAACAATTAAAAATAAGAGATTTAGATTTAGAGATAATGCTCTTAAAGTTTCATATTTGAATTTTATTAAATACAAATAATTTATATGTTAAATTAGTTTATATAAAATTTTATTTTGACTTTAAACGATATAAAACAAATAAACAGTAAAATTGATTCTTATATTTATATATTATAGAATCAGATATTAATATATTATACATGACGATAAGTGATGATACATTTCGAGAAATTCAGTTGTTTAGAGAAAAACGCAATGTTTTGAAGGCCAAATTAGATTGTTTTGGTTCACATCTAACAACGAGGATTAAAGTATAGTAAATATTATTGGAAGTTAATAATCCTGAAAAGGGTGAGAATAGTAAGTGAATCTTGACTTGCAATTCGGTTTCATACACAGGGTTCACACGTTTTGACAAAGATAATGTTGATAAGGTCAAGAAAGAAAGAGTTAGTAAAATGAATGAAAGTGAGTGCAGTTGGACGGTAGAGATTTGTCCTACAAAGGTCAATTTCTACGAAACCCTATTATAATAAGAGTAAAAAATGGTTGAATGTAAAACAAAACAGCACCCAATTTAATACTAAAAAGGTGAAGAAAATTATGGTATTTTAAATGGGTAAATACTAAAGAAGCGATAGTTTATTTTCTCTGGGAATTGCGCAATATTTAATGAGTGTTTCTGAATGATTTAGCGCATAAATTGGTGGAAATGGTCCCTACTCCCTGGTCTGGAAGCGATTTGTTTGAATAAAGAAATAGACATTGCTTTTGGATGCAACTAATTCTAATGCATGACTTTGACTTATGACTAACTAAATTAGACTTTATAGCTGGCACCTAGGCCTCTCTCTCTTCTTTTGACTATGTCCACAATCCACAGTACTAATTCTTCACTCTTGTTCAAACTAAAATAATTATACTTTCATTATTTTAAATTTATAAATAAAATATCTGCACAATCTCTTGAAACGTAATTCTTTTGAAAAATAATATTAAAAAAAGTGTTTATATATACATCGTACTAGACGCGTATGCTACGAGTAGAAAGAAGAAAAAAATGAGTGGAAGAAAAGGTAGCTTTAATAATTATTGAACAAGACAAAGAAAAGCAAAAGTATTTGTGTCAATAATAAAGAAAATAAAAGATAAGACCAAGACCAAGAAAAATGGTTTAATTGATTCAACAATTGTCACAAAGTTTTGTGCAATCTTGTGATTCCAATGGGAAGTTGCTGGAGTTCTCTTCTTCCTAACAACCATCCAACTCCATCTCCAACCGGAACTGGTAACTAACTAACTAACTAACCAACTGACTTCAATCATTCATTTTGATAATCAAATTTGTGATTCTGTACTCTGCAAAAAGTTACTCCTGCAGGAGCATTTCATTCTCAAACAACAAGTGGAAGCTATGGCACTAGCACTACAACTTTCAATTCTACTTCTACTACTTCCTCTTGGAAGTGCAGGTGGAAGCAGTAACATGTCCTCCTCCATTCATTTCTCATCATCAACTGATTTTTCAATCGGTGGTCAGATCTTACCTACTGCTAATCTAAGAGTCTACACTTTCGCCGAATTGAAAGCTTCTACCAAGAATTTCAAACCTGACTCAGTTCTCGGAGAAGGAGGTTTTGGAAAAGTCTATAAAGGTTTGCTTGACGGAATCTCCATTGCCGTCAAAAAATTGAACTCCGATAGTATGCAAGGTTTTGAGGAATGGCAGGTAATCAATAACTCACATCCTTAATTCCTTTTTTTAAATACATTCATTCTAATCATTACAATTTTTTTGCAGTCAGAGATACATTTTCTAGGTCGACTTTACCATCCTAACCTTGTCAGACTCTTGGGATATTGTTATGAGGATACAGAACTTCTTCTTGTGTATGAACACATGCAGAGGGGTAGTTTGGAAAATCATCTCTTTGAAGTAAGTCTTCTCTTGTATTTTTTCTCATACTATGTTTCTGTTGTATACTTTTGATTTAATCAATGAAATTAAATACTATAGGGGGTGCTGCACTTCCTTGGGAGTTGAGGCTTAAGATAGCAATCGGAGCAGCTACTGGAATTTCCTTCTTGCATACATTAGATAGAGAAATTATTTACAGAGATTTTAAGGCCGCTAATATATTGCTTGATGGGGTGACTTTTTCTTCACTTTCTTATTATCATTCCTTCAATTTCATTTCATTTTAGCTCAGCAATTATATGCTGCTTTCGCAGTCCTTTAATGCAAAGATATCAGATTTTGGGTTGGCAAAGCTCGGTCCTTCCGCTAGTCAATCACATTTGTCAACAACCATCATGGGAACACCGGGTTATGCAGCTCCTGAATATATGCAAACAGGTAACTAACTCATCTCTTCATTGCCTTTTTTAGTGCAAAATCAACTTCATGACTCAAATTTTGAATATCAAAATGCAGGGCATCTATATGTAAAGAGTGATGTCTATGGTTTCGGAGTTGTTTTGGTTGAGATACTCACCGGCTTACGAGCGATTGATCTCAACCGCCCAAGTGGGTTTCACAGTCTAACGGATTGGATCAAACCGCACCTACAGGAAAAGAAAAAATTGAAGAATCATATGGATCCTCAGTTGAATGGCAAGTATCCGATAAAAGCTGCACTTACTATAGCTAAGCTTGCTTCAACGTGTCTTGCACCTGAGCCCAAAATGCGCCCATCCATGAAGCAAGTTTTGGAGATCTTGCAAGGAACTCAAGCTTCCACTGACAGAACCGCTGGGGTTAGGGGTCGAGATTAATGTGTTAATCCTGTTTATATGTGAATTAGTGGAAACGATTGAGATTTAAGAGGCTATTGGTTGTTCATCTTGTATGTTCTTTTGACTTAAGTAGCTGCTTGCAAACAAATTTGTGCATTTCAGTGATGGCTTGCTTCAGTGAGTTGTGGATTTGATATGCACGCGTCTCTAGTTAGTGGAACAACATGTTGTATTTGTGTACCTATACTTCTATATTAGAATCCCAAATATTCAATTTGGATTTTAATCAAACTGATATATGCATTGTGAAAAGTAACTTGAGTATGATCTGAGTATGCAATAGCCAGCAGGTAGTTTTGAATATTCTTTACATTCTCCATATAAGCAACTTTGATAAAAGCATTATAATCTACTATTGCTTCAAATTATTATGTTTTAGGTCAGAAATAAAAGGTCAGCGGACAAATATTTAAGATATAATATGAATGAATGCATCTATTGTTCATATCATGTGGAAGGTTTGGTCACTATAAGGAGGGATTCCTGGTAAATAAACTGGTGACAGAGGCGATTAATGGGGAAGGTAGTATAGGAGGCCGACAGAGGAATGATAGCATTGATGAGGGAGAAGCAAGCTTAGGCCCATGGAGTATAGTTCATAAGCAAATAAAGGGAAAAATCGGTGGTCCAGTTATACTATCTGATGAGCATTAATGGTGGTCCAGTTATAGTAGGATCAAGGTTTGCAAAACTCAGCGACCAAACTCCTAAAATAAATGACAAAATAAATGTTATTCATAGGAGATCAAAAGAGAATAACGAGGTAATCATGAAAGAAATTAGAGCCTGTTTGTTTATGGATTTTTTCTTTGTATTTTTTAAAATAGACTTTTCAAAATATTAGAAGTTTTTTTATATCTGTTTTTTCTAAATCAAATATTAATTTTGACATCTTATAATATAAACGTATATTATTAAAGACACCAACACATTTTAAAATTATTTTTTTTTCAAAAAATTGTATTTAAAAAAAAATATTATAAAAATCTATTTGAAATAGCTTCAAAATTAAGTGATTTTTTGAAATTTTGATATCCAAAAAAAGTTTCAATAACAAGATGAAATGCATAAAATAACATTTTAAGAACAATTATTCAAACAAAATTTTCAATTGAAGTTTTTTATAAAAAATTTCTTTATAAATTGTTTTTACACAAAATTTTGTAACACTATAAAAATTATTTTAAAAAAAGTCAAAACAAATAGACCTTTAATGTCTCAAATGCATAAGTTAATCAAGATCAATCAGGAAACATTACTAAATATTTGAGAGTGCCAGATTACTCACATAATCATACCAGGAATTACTAAATATAACTTGGAAATGAGATAAATGTCTAGAGGAAAATTTGAAGGTAGCTGAAAAAGACATTAAAGCATGTAAGTTCAATACTATAGACGAAGTCATCGGTAAGAAAAAGGAACTTATGACGATATTGAAAAGTATACAAAATAACATTCAAAATAAGAGCAATCATGATGGTCTGATTAAGTTGGAATACAAGTTGTAGAGATAATTAAGTATCATTCTTAAAGAGGAGGAATTAATGTGGTATTAGAGATTAAGAAAATAGCTCAGATTGTCAGTAACACCCAATTCTTCCCGCATAATTATATAATAAAATCGTAGTTTCAAAATTCCATTTAATAAAATTGAGGCATCACATCTTAGATTTCCAACAATTAGCATTTATATTGCACATCAAAAATCTGATATACCGAATCATACATAATTCATCATATAGGCATATGAATATTCACAAAGACAAATGGATATGTTTACAAAATATACATAACATCATGTTGTCATCAATACACAAGGTTATCACATAATAAGATAGTATATACAAACTATCCTATAAAAATAATATCGTCGCACCAAATCCGAGAGTGTTACTACCACTGAGGCAAAACGACACAAAATAAAGTGACTCGAGCTAATCCTCCTCATCCACGGGATCACCGCACGCTACCAATATATAGGTGTAACGAAACAAGTAAAGGGTGAGATAATTCCAAAACATATAATTAGCAACAATGATGGAATATATAGATAGTTGGATTTTTATAATTGATATAAGTTAAATAAAGTATATCAACATATATTTAAACTTAAATACTTTAAATTAGCAATTGGTGTACAAATCAACACATTAACTTCATCACATAATCATTATCTTCACATCAACACAAAACACCATGTACCGTCATAATTCAATTATCATTCATCAATTAAGAACTCAATGATAAACAACTCGAACATAAACATAACCGACTCCAAAATAAACATAATGGACTCCATGAGACACGACTATGTTATGCATGGTACCCATCGCTTTGTCCGTAATTAGGACACTTGGCATAAAGCCCAACTGCTCTAAGATAAAAGCCATCGCAGCATAAAGCCCTCTTCGCATGAAATGTGTGACTCAATACATAAAGACCACACAACAACATATCATCATCGCCATCACAATTGACATAAAGTCTACTTCGCCATATTTATTCACATCACATAAACATGTCATCGCATCGCATAAACAACAAGTATTCAGTAATTATATACACGTCCGCAAACATCACCGCCAATTAATCTATCAATTCCAAAACGGAAAAAATAGTAAAACATCAATAATCGCCGAAGCGATCCTTATTTACCGCACAATTTATAAACATCACCTTCAAAATCGGATATTCATATACGCCTTAAAATGACTAAAATCAATCCGGTCAATTTACCGTATTTTAGCCTATTTCGTCTCCGTAAAACTCGCAATTTCAAAACTAACTTCACCACTACGCTCTACACGCCAAAATTAGCTTAACAAATTTCGCCGTCCAACACTCAAAAATCGTAACATAATCGGTTCTAAATTTAATCGGCTATCTTATCCCTAATTATATTTTATGGTTACCAAAATTATTATTAAATTTAAAAAAAAATGTATTTTTCAAGAAAATTATGTGTAATTTCCATTTGATGCAACATAATAATCTATTTCCATTAAAAATTCCATGCTTCCATTAATGTTTCAATCCTCTTATTCTTTCATGGAAACCCCACTAGGCAATATTTTCCCTTAAGACATCCTAAATGATATGATAGTAACAATTTGTTTTCTACAAAATTTCATCTTCAATATATTAGTTTTAAAAAACATTAAATTCAACTGTACATAAACTATGTGGTGAAATGAAAATGGAGACAAACAATGAAGCAAAATTCACCCATACATAAACCAAGATGATGAAATGAAACATAAAATATCATTTATTGATTCAAATTTTCATTTCTATTTTCATTCCATTTCCACTTCTATATTATCCTACAAACAACAACACTCATATTTTCTATACCAAATTCAAATATTCTAAACCCTTCAACAATCACCCAACAACTCTATAAACTATCTATCAATTTTTCTCCCAATTCAAACCAAATCCTCAAACCCTAACTAAATGAAATGGAAATCAAACCCTTACCTAGCAAGCTTGGGTATTCAAGATGATTCTCCAACCAAGCTTTGTTCTCCTTCTTGCTCTTCTTCTTCCTCAACCAACCCTAGCTTTTCTCCAACTTCTTAACTTTGGTGTTTTGTGATGTGTTTGGAAAATGGTGGAGGAAATGGTTTTATAAAACATGTCTTACTAGCCAACTTAAGGAAATTGCTCACATGCCCCTCATCTATTCTTAATATAATAAATATAACATCTAATTATATTATTAACTTAATTTGTTAGTTTAATTCGGAAATTAAATATCGGTCCGAAAAATATTTTACCGAACCGACAAAACGCCGCTAAATATATTAATAAATATACCGATTAATATAATTATTTTCGTTGTCAAAACAATCGTCAAACAATAATTCAAAATAATAATATAATATAATATTAAATAAACAAGTATAACTCTCCCCACTAAAAAGGTTTCGCCTCGAAATTACCCGACTCGAAAAGCTGGATATGAATCCGATCTTACTCTCAATTCCATGTCGCACTTTCACCACCGCTCCAATCCAAACAACCTTGACCAATGAAATCTCTTGCCACGGGGACTTCACCTCACGATCCTCAATCCTCAAAGGCATCGCTTCCACCGTAAGATTTTCCCGAACTTGAATGTCATCCATCTCAATCACATGTGAAGGATCCGGACATACCCAAGTTGTGACACATGAAAACATCGTGCAAGTTTGAAAGATTTGGCGGTAACGCCACCCGATAAGCCACTTTTCCCACCTTACTAGTAATTTGATAAGGACCAATAAAGCGAGGAGTTAGCCTCGACCCAATGCTCGTCCCACACCCGGTCTAGGAGTAACTCTTAATAAACTCAATCAAAGGAAGATATGTATCCCATGAACCACCATGCTCAAGAATACAAGCGTAACAAGTCTTCCAACGATTGAATCGCCCTTTCCGTTTGACCATCGGTTTGAGGATGATAAGCGAACTCAACCTCAACTTAGAACCTAAAGCCTCTGCAAGCTTTTCCAAAATTCGAAGTGAACCTCGGATCTCTATCCAAAACAATACACAAAGGAATACCATGTAATCTAACAATCACATGCGATAAATCTCCCAACTTCGATACGGATAAGTGATGTTAATAGGAATAAAGTGAGTCGACTTTGTAAGCCTATCAACAATCACCCAAATCGCATCGTGTCCTCTTTGTGTATTCGGCAACCCCGTTACAAAATCCATAGAAATGCTATCCCATTTCCATTCCGGGATCTCCAACGGTTGCATCAACCCCGCAGGTTTCTGATGCTCCACTTTAGACTTCTGACAAGTCAAACAAGCATAAACAAACTGAGCCACCTCTCTTTTCATACCCGACCACCAAAATAGTTTTCTCAAATCTTGATACATTTTGGTCGCTCCGGGATGAATACTCAAACTACTCCTATGACTTTCTTCCAAAATCATCCTCTTTAAATCAACATCATCGGGAATACAAATCCTACCGAATCTTAAAACACCCGAGCATCCAACTTGAAATCTTCACTTTCAGTTTGTCAATACTAACCAACAAATCCACAAGTTTCACATCAAGCTTTTGAGCTTCTAATGCTATCAAGGAAATCGTTATTGATCTTCAACATTCCAAAATAACACTCTTGGCCACTTCTATCACAAGACTCATATCTCTAAATTGTTCAATCATTTCCAACTCCTTCATCATCAAAAGTGACATATGCAAAGTCTTTCGACTTAAAGCATCGGCCACCACATTTGCTTTACCAGATGGTAATTCAATCCAAATCATAATCTTTCAACAATTCAAGCCACTTCTTTGTCTCATATTAAGCTCCTTTTGATCAAACAAATATTTCAAGCTTTTATGGTCACTAAACACTTCAAATCTAGAACCATAAAGATAATGCCTCCAAATCTTAAGCACAAAACAACACAGAAGTTCCAATCGTGGGTAGGATAGTTCTTCTCATGAATCTTCAATTGCTCAAGCATAAGCAACCACCTTGCCACCTTGCATAAGCACACCACCTAAACCCATCATAGAAGCATCACAATAAACAACGAATGATTCTTCAGATTAGGTAGAATCAAGATCGGTGCCGTTGTCAACCTCTTCTTTAATTCAACAAAACTTTCTTCACACATAACATCCCACACAGCGAGCTCCTTTACAAGTTAATTTTGTCAAAGGAAGTGCCAACTTTAAAACCTTCAATGAACCTCCTATAGTAACCACCAAACCCAAGAAACTTCTAATCTCGAATGCACTTAGAGTCTCCCATCTTAACACAAAGATCAACTTTAGAAGGATCAACCGCAATGCCATCACCGTAAATGACATGCCCTAAAAGCTCACTTCACTAACCAAAACTACTTTGACAACTTAGCATAAAGCTTCTTCTCCTTCGTAACTTCCAACACAATGCGCAAATGTTCGATGCTCTTCCCGATTTAGAATAAACGTAATATCATCAATAAAAACAACTACGAAACTATCCAAGTAAGGATGGAAAATACGGTTCATGTACTCCATGAATACTCCCGTGCATTAGTGACACCGAAAGGCATCACCGAATACTGTAATGTCCATACCTCCCCGAAAGCGTTTTCAACGCCTTCTTCTTTCACCCTTATTCGATGGTAACCCGATCTCAAATCAATCTTACTAAACATGCGGGCACCAACCAACCGGTCCATCAAATCATCAATCCTAGGAAGTGGATACCTATTCTTGATAGTTACTTTATTCAATCGACGATAATCAATACAAAGCCTCATGCTACCATCTTTCTTCTTTACCAATAATACAGAGCTCCCCAGGTGACACACTTCGTCTAACAAACTTCTCGAGCAAATCTTCTAATTGATTCTTCACCTCGCTAGCTCCGATGGACATCCCGTATGGCGCCATAGATAGGTCGTACCGTGGACAAGATCCACTCAACTTCTTCTTTCGAGGTGCACTAGGAATCTCATCAGAAACACTTCGAAAGTCGCACACCATTGAAAGTTTGCATAATGTATTGACTCTCCACGTAAAGAGTCGCCATCAACAAGAAAACCGATGCTTCATCTTTCATGAACTCCTTCAATTGTTTCGCTGACACCAACATAGTTTGGCTTTCCTCCGTGAGGAAGAAAACCTCACAAGGTTGTCATAGCAATTGATATGAACATAGTTAGCTTTCAACCAATCCATACCCAAAACCACGTCCAACCCAACAAGCGGTAAGCAAATAAGATTCACCACGAAGTCTCTACCAAAGATTGATAAAGGACAATTTGCACACACAAAAGTAGTAACTGCTCCCTTAGCCTAACTTCCACCACCATATCTCTATCTAGAGATGACAAAGTAAGACCCAACCTCTTAACACAATCAAAGAATAAAACAATGAGTAGCACCGATCAATAATAGTAATAAGGGAATGCTATTAATGAAACTAGTACCCGAACAAGTCCATCTTCGTCATTGCCTGAGCACCGACAAAGCAAACACCTTCCCGCCTCCGCGCCTTCTTAGGCTTCTTGCATTGAGGACTAGTGTGACCTCCTTCACCACAATTAAAACAGACCACTTCTCATGCTTGCAATCACGAATTACATGACCCGCTTCACCACAACGAAACACCTCACTTCATTCTCTTTAGCCTTCCCATCATTCCTACAAACATTACTCAGGGCGTGTTTCCCACATTTGTAACAAACAATACTAGCAGGAGCATCTCCCACTAGTCCTTCTTCCTTGAAACGCTTGTTGTTTCCTTTACCAAGAGGGACATCATAAGGTTTCCACGGCTCGCGGCCCGTGCTCTCTTATCAAACAACACCTTATAATGCATTACTATCCTCTTCAAAGATCCTCACTATCAATCAAATCCGCAAAGACAATTTTCGATAACCGATCGCCTTCTTAATCTCGTGACGCAAACCATTCTCAAATTTAATGCATTTGGAAAATTCAGCACCCTCGCCATTAAAGTGAGGATAGAACTTAGCCAATTCAATAAACTCGCAGATAATCGGTGATGGACATGCTCCCGCGCCTTAGTGAAAGGAACTCAATCTCCTTCTCCCGAACATCTTCCGTAATACTTCCTCAAGAACTCCCTACTAAAAACATCCCATGTTACTTCTTCACCAAAGAACTCAAGCCTGACGGTGTCAACCCACCAATCATCGACCTCCTTACTTAACTTATGAGTGCCATAACGGACTTTCTCGCAGGAGTGCAATCCATCACCCAAAGATTCTTTCAATCTCCTTCAACCAAGTTAGAGCACCTTCGTGGATCATACTTCCCGTAGAAAGTAGGTGGATTCTCCTCCGAAGGTCGCCAAACCACGAGTTCCAATACCGTCACAATCCGGGTTTTGAAAGTTCGAGCCATAGCCGTATAAGAAGAAGAATAGCATCATCGCTCCTTCCAACGTTCCTACCAAAGATTCCTACCAAAGATGCCTACCACCATAACAACTTCGCTCACAACAAAACAAGGATTAGAATCAACAAATAACAATACTTGATTGTTAGACAACAACAGACTCAACAACTTGGCCTATTGACCGACCGCCCGATACCACTAATGTAACACCCCAATTCTTTCCCGATAATTATATAATAAAATCGAGTTTCAAAATTCCATTTAATAAAATTGAGGCATCACATCTTCATTTCCAACAATTAGCATTTATATTGCACATCAAAATCTGATATACCGAATCATACATAATTCATCATATAGGCATATGAATATTCACAAAGACAAATAATATGTTTACAAAATATACATAACATCATGTTGTCATCAATACACAAGGTTATCACATAATAAGATAGTATATACAAACTATCCTATAAAAATAATATCGCCGTAATCCCGAGTGTTACTACGACCTGAGCGAACGACACAAAATAAAGTGACTCGAGCTAATCCTCCTCATCCACTGGGATCACCACGCTACCAATATATAGGTAACGGCTAAACAAGTAAAGGGTGAGATAATTCCAAAACATATAATTAGCAACAATGATGGAATATATAGATAGTTGATTTTTATAATTGATATAAGTTAAATAAAGTATATCAACATATATTTAAACTTAATACTTTAAATTAGCAATTGGTGTACAAATCAACACATTAACTTCATCACATAATCATTATCTTCACATCAACACAAAACACCATGTACCGTCAGTAATTCAATTATCATTCATCAATTAAGAACTCAATGATAAACAACTCGAACATAAACATAACCGACTCCAAAATAAACATAATGGACTCCATGAGACACGACTATGTTATGCATGTGGTACCCATCGCTTTGTCGTAATTAGGGACACTTGGCATAAAGCCCAACTCGGCATAAAAGCCATCATCGCTGGCATAAAAGCCCTCTTCGCTTATGAAATGTATGTGACTCAATACATAAAGACCACACAACAACATATCATCATCGCCATCACAATTGACATAAAGTCTACTGCCATATTTATTCACATCACATAAACATGTCATCGCATCGCATAAACAACAAGTATTCGTAATTATATACCGTCAAACATCACCGTCAATTAATCTATCAATTCCCAAAAACGAAAAAATAGTAAAACATCAATAATCATCGGCGATCCATTATTTACCGCACAATTTATAAACATCACCTTCAAAATCGGATAATTCATATACGCCTTAAAATGACTAAATCTCAATCCCGTCAATTTACCGTATTTTAGCCTATTTCGGTCGCTCCGTAAAACTCGCAATTTAAAACTAACTTCACCACTACGTTCTACACGTCAAAATTAGCTAGCACATCAATTTTCATTGAATTCGGAGCAACTTGCTCCGTCGCCGAATTTACCGAAATCAAAAAATCGGAACATAATCGGGTTCTAAATTTAATCGGCTATCTTATCCCTAATTATATTTTATGGTTACCAAATATTACTAGGTAGAATTAAGGATTTAAAAGAAATGTAATGTATTTTTCAAGAAAATTATGTGTAATTTCCATTTGATGTAAAAACAAAGATAATTTGTCTCTATTTCCATTAAGGTAATTTCCATGCTTCCATTAATGTTTCAATCCCTGCGTTATTCTTGGCTGTTGGAAATGTGGACCGACTAGGCAATATTTTCCTTAAGACATCCTAAATGATATGATAGTAACAATTTGTTTTCTACAAAATTTCATCTTCATATATTAGTTTTAAAAAACATTAAATTCAACCTCATATAAACTACAGATGGTGAAATGAAAATGGAGACAAACAATGAAGCAAAATTCACATACATAAACCACAAGATGATGAAATGAAACATAAAATATCATTTATTGATTCAAATTTTCATTTCTATTTTCATTCCCATTTCCACTTCTATATTATCCTACAAACAACAACACTCATATTTTCTATACCAAATTCAAATATTCTAAACCCTTCAACAATCACCCAACACAACTCTATAAACTATCTATCAATTTTTCTCCCAATTCAAACCAAATCCCTCAAACCCTAACTAAATGAAATGGAAATCAAACCCCTTACCTAGCAAGCTTTGGGTATTCAAGATGATTCTCCAACCAAGCTTTGTTCTCCTTCTTGCTCTCTTCTTCTTCCTCAACCAACCCTAGCTTTTCTCCAACTTCTTAACTTTGGTGTTTTGTGATGTGTTTGGAAAATGGGTGGAGGAAATGGTTTTATAAAACATGTCTTACTAGCCAACTTAAGGAAATTGCTCACATGCCCCTCATCTATTCTTAATATAATAAATATAACATCTAATTATATTATTAACTTAATTTGTTAGTTTAATTCCGGGAAATTAAATATCGGTCCGAAAAATATTTTACCGAACCGACAAACGTCGCTAAATATATTAATAAATATACCGATTAATATAATTATTTTGTTGTCAAAACAATCGTCAAACAATAATTCAAAAATAATAATATAATATAATATTAAATAAAACGGGCGTTACAATTGCAACACAAAAACTATCACATTAAAATAATCAAGAGAAGGAGAAACAACAAAATTGTCATGTTAAAAAATGACCAAGGCAGTTGAATCGAAGAGGATAATGAGCTCAAAAGGATGGTCAATGATTATTACAATAACATGTTCGTAATTCATAATAGATGCTGCACTTATACATATAAGATATGGTAGAAGCATAAGATATTCAAAGAATTAGCATCCAAGTGGAAGATACAAAAGTTAGAGAAGTTGTTTTCTCCATGAGCCCTTGGAAAACACCAAGACCAAAAATTATAAAGTACAATATGGGAGGTGTATGTAGTTATTGAAGAAAATATGGAGGAACCCTAGTGAAATCATGCATATCAATCAAACTATTTTCATGTTAAAGAAAGAATCACGACACTTGTAGCGTCATAAATCTCAATTCGCTATTGGTTAATCCAAAGGATTGAACTTTAAAGTAATTATGGAGAGGTAAAGATAGCCACCCATCTCCCTAAAACTCATTTTCAAGCAAAACAAATAAAATACTTTTTCCTCCGCCTTCACGCTTGAAAGACCCGTAAAACATAATCACATTCATATCCCTCAAAATAGATCGAATCACTATCATAGAAAACACCCTTTAGACTTCACTATCTAGCTCCGCGCGACATCCTCAGATGGCGCCATAGTAGATAGGTCCGTACCGTGGACAAGATCCACGTAAAACTCAACTTCTTTCCGAGGTGCACTAGGAATCTCATCGAAACACTTCAGAAAGTCGCACACCACGGAAAGTTTGCAATAACGTTGACTCTCCACGTAAAGAGTCGCCATCAACAAGAAAACCGATGCTTCATCCTTCATGAACTCCTTCAATTGTTTCGTTGACACCAACATAGTTTGGCTTTCCTCCACCGAGGAAGAAACCTCATGGTTTGTCGCAATAGCAATGAACATAGTTAGCTTTCAACCAATCCATACCCAAAACCACGTCCAACCCAACAAGCGGTAAGCAAATAAGATTCACCACTAAGTCTCTACCAAAGATTGATAAAGGACAATTTGCACACACAAAGAAGTAGTAACCGCTCCTTAGTCGGAACTTCCACCACCATATCTCTATCTAGAGATGACAAGGTAAGACCCAACCTCTTAACACAATCGGCGAGAATAAAACAATGAGTAGCACCAAGATCAATAATAGTAATAAGGGAATGCTATTAATGAAACTAGTACCGAACAAGTCCATCTTCGTCAGCCTCAACGACAAAGCAAACACCTTTCCGCTCCTTGCCTTCTTTCAGGCTTCTTGCATTGAGGACTAGTGTGACCTCCTTCACCACAATTAAAATGCACTTCACTATGCTTATAATCACGAATTACATGACCGCTTCACCACAACGGAAACACCTCACTTCATTCTCTTTAGCCTTCCCATCATTCCTACAAACATTACTCTTGTGGCTGTGTTTCCCACATTTGTAATAAACAATACTAGCAGGGGAGCATCTCCCCACTAGTCCTTCTTCCTTGAAACGCTTGTTGTTTCCTTTACAAGAGGGACATCATAAGGTTTCCCACGGCCTGCTGGCCCGTGCTCCTCTTATCAAACAACACCTTATAATGCGCATTATCCTCTTCAAAGATCCTCAACTATCAATCAAATCCGCAAAGACACGAATTTTCCCGATAACCGATCGCCTTCTTAATCTCGTGACGCAAACCATTCTCAAATTTAATGCATTTGGAAAATTCAAGACCGCCATTAAAGTGAGGATAGAACTTAGCCAATTCAATAAACTTCGCAAAGATAATCGCTGATGGACATGCTCCTTGCTTAGTGAAAGGAACTCAATCTCCTTCTTTCCCGAACATCTTCCTGTAATACTTCTCAAGAACTCCCTACTAAAAACATCCCATGTTCTTCTTCACCAAAGACTCCAAGTTTTGACGGTGTCAACCCACCAATCATCGCCCTCCTTACTTAACTTGAGTGCCATAACGGACTTTCTCTCAGGAGTGCAATCCATCACCCGAAAGATTCTTTCAATCTCCTTCAACCAAGTTAGAGCACCTTCAGGATCATACTTCCCAGTAGGTGGATTCTCCTCCGAAGGTCGCCAAACCACGAGTTCCAATACCGTCAACAATCGGGGTTTTGGGCTTGAGCTATAGCACAAGAAGCAGAAGAATAGCATCATCGCTCCTTCCAACGCTCCTACCAAAGATTCCTACCAAGACGTACCACCCATAACAACTTCTCCACAACAAAACAAGGATTAGAATCAACAAATAACAATACTGATTGTTAGACAACAACAGACCAACAACTCGGGCCTATTGCACCGACTGCCCGATACCACTAATGTAACACCCCAATTCTTTCCCATAATTATATAATAAAATCGTAGTTTCAAAATTCCATTTAATAAAATTGAGGCATCACATCTTCGCATTTCCAACAATTAGCATTTATATTGACATCAAAAATCTGGATATATTAATCATACATAATTCATCATATAGCATATGAATATTCACAAGAGAATAATATGTTTACAAAATATACATAACATCATGTTGTCATCAATACACAAGGTTATCACATAATAAGATAGTATATACAAACTATCCTATAAAATAATATCGCCGCCCAAACCCGAGTGTTACTACGACTAAAGCAGTAACTACACAAAATAAAGTGACTCGAGCTAATCCTCCTCATCCACGGATCACCCGACGTTACCAATATATAGGTAACTAAACAAGTAAAGGGTGAGATAATTCAAAACATATAATTAGCAACAATGATGGAATATATAGATAGTTGATTTTATAATTGATATAAGTTAAATAAAGTATATCAACATATTTAAACTTAAATACTTTAAATTAGCAATTGTGTACAAATCAACACATTAACTTCATCACATAATCATATCTTCACATCAACACAAAACACCATGTACCGTCGCAATTCAATTATCATTCATCAATTAAGAACTCAATGATAAACAACTCGAACATAAACATAACCGACTCCAAAATAAACATAATGGACTCCGAGACACGACTCATGTTATGCGTGTACCCATCGCTTTGTCCGTAATTAGGACACTGGCATAAAGCCCAACTTCGCCGGGCATAAAAGCCATCATCGCTACATAAAGCCCTCTTCGCTTATAAATGTATGTGACTCAATACATAAAGACCACACAACAACATATCATCATCGCCATCACATCGACATAAAGTCTACTTCGCCATATTTATTCATCACATAAACATGTCATCGCATCGCATAAACAACAAGTATTCGTAATTATATACACCGTCACAAACATCACCGTCAATTAATCTATCAATTCCCAAAACGGAAAAATAGTAAAACATCAATAATCATCGCGAAAGCGATCCTTATTTACCCACAATTTATAAACATCACCTTCAAAATCGGATAATTCATATCGCCTTAAAATGACTAAATCTCAATCCGGTCAATTTACCGTATTTTAGCCTATTTCGGTCGTTCCGTAAAACTCGCAATTTCGAAAACTAATCTCACCACTACGCTCTACACGTCAAAATTAGCTAGCACATCAATTTTCATTGAATTCGAGCAACTTGTTCGTCACAAATTAATAAATAAAAAAATCGTAACATAATCGGGTTCTAAATTTAATCGGCTATCTTATCCCTAATTATATTTTATGGTTACCAAATATTACTAGGTAGAATTAAGGATTTAAAAAGAAATGTATGTATTTTTTCAAGAAAATTATGGGTAATTTCCATTTGACGAAAATGATAATTTGTCTCTATTTCCATTAAGGTAATTTCCATGCTTCCATTAATGTTTCAACCCTCGCTATTCTTGGGCATTGGAAATGTGGACCGACTAGGCAATATTTTCCTTAAGACATCCTAAATGATATGATAGTAACAATTTGTTTTCTACAAATTTCATCTTCAATATATTAGTTTTAAAAACATTAAATTCAACCCGTATATAAACTCACAGATGGTGAAATGAAAATGGAGACAAACAATGAAGCAAAATTCACCCATACATAAACATACATTTATGAAATGAAACATAAAATATCATTTATTGATTCAAATTTTTCATTTCTATTTTCATTCCCATTTCCACTTCTATATTATCCTACAAACAACAACACATATTTTCTATACCAAATTCAAATATTCTAAACCCTTCAACAATCACCCAACACAACTCTATAAACTATCTATCAATTTTTCTCCCAATTCAAACCAAATCCTCAAACCCTAACTAAATGAAATGGAATCAAACCCTTACCTAGCAAGCTTTGGGTATTCAAGATGATTCTCCAACCAAGCTTTGTTCTCCTTCTTGCTCTCTTCTTCTTCCTCAACCAACCCTAGCTTTTCTCCAACTTCTTAACTTTGGTGTTTTGTGATGTGTTTGGAAAATGGGTGGAGGAAATGGTTTTATAAAACATGTCTTACTAGCCAACTTAAGGAAATTGCTCACATGCCCCTCATCTATTCTTAATATAATAAATATAACATCTAATTATATTATTAACTTAATTTGTTAGTTTAATTCCGGGAAATTAAATATCGGTCCAAAATATTTTACCGAACCGGACAAAACGTCGCTAAATATATTAATAAATATACCGATTAATATAATTATTTTCGTTGTCAAAACAATCACAAACAATAATTCAAAATAATAATATAATATAATATTAAATAAAACAGGCATAATTGCAACACAAAAACTATCACATTAAAATAATCAAGAGAAGGAGAAACAACAAAATTGTCATGTTAAAAATGACCAAGGTTGAAAAGAGGATAATGAGCTCAAAAGGATGGTCAATGATTATTACAATAACATGTTCGTAATTCATAATAGATGCGCACTTATACATATAAGATATGGTAAGCATAAGATATTCAAAGAATTAGCATCCAAGTGGAAGATACAAAAGTTAGAGAAGTTTTCTCCATGAGCCCTTGGAAAACACCAAGACCAAAAATTATAAAGTACAATATGGGAGGTGTGAAGTTATTGAAGAAAATATGGAGGAACCCTAGTGAAATCATGCATATCAATCAAACTGATATTTTCATGTCGCTTAAAGAAAGAATCACGCACACTTGGAAGGTGGTCATAAATCTCAATTCGCTATTGGTTAATCCAAAGGATCAACTTTAAAGTAATTATGAGGTAAAGATAGCCACCGATCTCCCTAAAACTCATTTTCAAGCAAAACAAATAAAATATTTTTTCCTCCGCGCTTTCACGCTTGAGAAAGACCCAAAACATAATCACATTCATATCCCTCAAAATAGATCGAATCACTATCATAGGAAAACACCCTTTAGACTTCACCTACCACCTAAAAGATAAAATTATAAAAAGACTACTAGAGTCCACATGAAGAACTATCGCTAATCTAACCAACCGAAAATCCTAGATTATAATGTAAAAGCCAAGTCACGAGTGACAAAGCAGTGAGATGACATCTCAACATAAACACCACAAACGAGACACAAAGTAAGTCTAGGGTCGACAATCATCTTTCCCTTGAGTAAGTTCTCTATACAGGGCAACCTATAAAGTATAACTGCTAGAAAACACTATCACCTTAGATGGTGCATAACTATCTCATATAAGGGAGTTAACCTTAATGCAATCCGGTGTAAATGAGTAAGACAAAAGAAAGTGATAAGCAAAAGATGCTGAGAAAACACCATCCTTAGACATATTTCAAACTCACTTATCTCTAATCATAAGAGAATATCACCTCAAATGATCGAGAGAAAATCCACAACCACATATTCCTCAAACAGAAAGAAAAGTCTTCTCCATATAACTTTCAAACTAAGGCGTCCTAAATTCACCTACCAACCAAACCATCACTCTCCAAAAAAATATCTATGAACACAAACTATCTAGAGATCATATCCTTAACAGATATGCTCCATATCCAATAATAAAACTAAAAGATATTTGAAACCCAAATTCAAATTTTTTAATTATATTATTGACGAATTAATGAAATGATTCAACAGAGAAAAAAGAGAAACTCCATAGAAAAAATGAGAGCTATTAGGGTAAAAATAAAATAAAAAAGTATAAATAAAAATAAATAAAATAAAAAAAAGAGATTTAAAGGGTAATAATATGAAATTTAGAAATAAAATGAATGCATTATTAATTTGTTAAAAGTAAAAAGTTATAAAAGTAGAAAGCAAGAGTAATAATTTAAAAATGATAGTTTAAGAAAGAAAATGATTATATATAGAAATAGAGTAAAAGAAAAGTTAGAAATGTTATTCGGTTGTTGGTTGTGTAAACCGCCCTGCCCTCTCTGGTTGTTGCGAAGTTGTTGATGAGAGTTTCCTGTGAGATGAATACGAATATGATGTTCTCCGCTGGAATTAGTCTTGTATTTCAGGTTCATTTCAATTCCGAGATCATTTTACTTGTTCACTCTATCACTCTAACTCCACCATCACTCTATAATCTATGCTTATTCAGGTGCTACTTCTTCTACTCTTCTTCGCCTTCTTTCACTACCGCCAAGTAAGTTACCACAATTCTTTCTAAATCTCACTACCGCCAACTAACTTACTGCGCAATTGCTTTCAAATTAACGTTTTTCTTTCTGTTTAGGGCAATTCATTCCGATGAATACTGCGCAATGTATGGTATCTGCGGTCAACGCAGTGATGGCAAAGTTCTCAATTGCCCTATTCTTCCCCTTCCGTCAAGGTCATATCTATTTCCTTTTTACATTTTTATTATATTTACTTACTATGCTTTTCAATTCCAGTGATGATCTTTTCTCCGCTAAAATTCAAAGTCTCTGTCCTCTTTAAATGGAAATGTTTGTTGTTCCGAGCAACAGTTTGAAACATTAAGGGCACAGGTTCAACAGGCAAGTTCTTAATTTCGTTATACATTTCACTTTCACAATCGCTTTTAGTATTATTACTCAACCATATTCATATCTTTCAGGCAGTACCCATTCTAGTTGGCTGTCCTGCATGTTTGAGGAACTTTCTAAATCTATTCTGTGAGCTTTCTTGCTCTCCTAATCAGAGTCTCTTTATCAATGTCACTCTGTTTCCCAGGTAATGCTTCTACTTGTAACACTCTCGTATTGACTATTTTGAACTTTATACTCAATGGCATTTTATGGTTACAAGAGTGGATGCAATGCTTCCATGATTTTAATCAAAGGATCAATTTCTGTTCATTTCAGGTTACTGCTAATACGACTGTCGATGGGATTGATTTTTATGTAACTGAAACTTTTGGAGATGGTTTGTATCAAGCATGTAAGGACGTCAAATTTGGGACAATGAATACACGGGCTATAGATTTTGTTGGGGCTGGAGCTAGCAATTATCAAGGTGATCTATTATAACATGTTTGGATTTATTATATAAGTTGCATAAACTCTGTTAAACAAGTGATCTTACCATTTCAATTTAAAAGCCCCATTTCCCTCATGTGTTGGGTGGTATTGTGGGAATTTGTGGACTCTTTAGGGAATGTATGCATTAATTTGTGACGAGTGTATAAGTAATTAGGCTATAGTCCAATGAAGATCCCAAAATCAAGGGATTGCAGCTTAGAATAGATCAATAATTTTTTCTTAACTTAGTGCTAGCATCTTTGAATATATTCTACCTCATTTTTTGTGGGAAATTCTGTATGTTTTATTTTAGGAATGTGTATATTAGGAACTAGAATTTTGTTTGCATTACCTAGTAACCAAAGACAACATTGATTCCGTAATTCAAGGAATGAGAATATTATGTACATATTTAAGTCAATGCTTTGAGTAAAAAAAGTCAATGCTAGGACTCCTATATAAGGAGTTCTCATTGTTGATATAAAATATTAATGAGTTTTACACAAAATTATTGAGATTGTTTATTCGATAGAACCCTAATTTTTCCAGATGTTAACAGAGCTGTATATTTTGAAGACTCTGCTCGCCCACTAAAAGAACTCCATTACCTTCAGAACCTAGAAACCAATGCCCAACCTCCTTCTCTCATGCAGTTACTCACATGTTCCACACTTTGCACCTGCCGACTAATGTTCACATGTTATGTTGCTTCCTACGTTTTTTATTGAGGTTATTTTTGATCAACTCGGCAACCATTTCCTGTTTTGTTTTGATGGCCTGAGTCATTTGCTGCCATCTCCGTCTAGGGGTATTTTGAAACCCTAGTTGTCTACAATGTTGAGGGAAGTCATAGAAAGGGCAAGAGCTTTCTTCAGCAGCAAGAAGAAATCACCACAATTTAGGCAGAAATTCTAGGACTACATTTTCTCTCTTATGACCAACTGCCGCAATTTAGACGACTGGGGGAAGACCGCAATTTGGGCGGAAATTCCAACACTTTCCAACATGGAGAAGGTTTTCTTTATTATTGTCGGATAAAGCATCCTTGTTTTAGGGGTCTAAACTCTGTTTCCATAAGTTTTTAGCAAATTAGATATTGAGAGTCTTCATTGTTATGTGTGTGAGCTTGCTAAACACAAGTGCAAAGAAGAACATTTCCGTTTTGTCTTGTTCATACGAATATATGGGGCCCCTCTTCTATTCCAGTAATTCCATTGCTTGATGGTTTGTGATATTTGTTGATGGCTGTACCCCCAAGTTACCTAGATTTCATACTCGAACATAAATATGAAGTTATCATAGTTTTCCCAAATTTCTTCTCTATGATATAAAATTAGTTTTAAGTGAATATTAAAAGACTTCAACAATGCTAATGACTATTTTAATCATGTTTATACTTCCTTCTAAAAAAAGAGAGCGTAGCTCACAAGTTTTATTTTGTCAAAATACCACACCCAATTGGGATTGGAACCTTCAAAACTTAATCCAGGCAGCGTTGGTCCTCCAAGTTACGACCATTCATCCCTTCCAATTATGTGTAGGATCTTGAGCTTGAAAACATTGTATGTAGTGCTCGTACCAATCACGAGGGTCACATGTTGATAAAATATGTGGAAATTAGGACAGTTTCTCTCTAACAGGATTTAGAAACTGATACTGGAAGAGCAGAGCTCTGACAACTTTTTGAGGAGATAAAATTTCTTCCTTTTTGCAACACCATTTCACCGAAATTGAGTTTGAACAATACAGTGAAAAGTTAAGTATAACTAAGAAACCTCATATCTTCCGTCAGAAATATTCATGTGACACTAGTGCAACACCAATAAAGGAAACAAACACAAAGTAGCTCATACTTAACATCATCTTTTCGTTGTTTGATACAGTCAAGTCAACTACAGTATTTCTTGAGTTGTTTTTTAATTGTAAACTGTGTAATTAATACATTTTCTCGTTCTTATTTAGGTAATAAGTAGCTTCTTTTCAAGCTATGTTTGCATGCCATTAGAACATTTATATGCACATGCTTGGATAATACATGCTCGTTATGTGCTTATGCCGTTTATTTTAATTAACAATGCCAGAGTGGTTTGCATTTCTTGGAGCAAAAGTGCCTCCGGGTGGTCCTGGTTCACCTTATTCTATACATTTTAAGACAACCATTCCTGACTCATCTCCTATGAAACCTATGAATGCATCTGTCTATTCATGTAATGACACTTCACTCGGCTGCTCTTGTGGTGATTGTCCTTCAGCTCCTGTCTGCTCAGGTTCAGAACCTTCGCCACCCATAAAAGAGCCCTGCTCCATTAGAATGGGATCTCTGAAGGTTGAAACAATAAAATTGATTCTATTTCATGATTAATCTCATTCACTTCAAGACTAGATAAATTCAACGCCTGCTTTCTTTCTTAAAAGGTGGTTTATCTTTGATGTATTTCATGACTTTGGTTTTTGTATAATAATAATACTACAGGTCAGATGTGTGGATTTTTCAATAGCTCTCTTGTATATTCTATTGGTTTTTGTGTTGCTTGGATGGGTGTTTCTGCAAAGGACAAGACAAGAGAGGAGAGTTGACTCCAATGTGGAACCATTGTTGAATGATATGGGTGGTGAAGGAAGTAGCTTTACTAACATCTCAAGGGATGAAACTCATCCTGAAGAGGTATGCACATAAGCTCGTGCTGTAAAAATATATGCATGTTTGGTAATCAGAAGGGTTCAAATTATTATTACTATAATTTTTGCGGAAAGCAACTACCCCAAAGTTTAAACTGTTGGGTGATGGTATGCATGAATTTATATTTACATTATTTATAATTTACATATTCCCTCATTCAAAAGTTCTTTAGGATTCTTATGCTTAATTTGAACCTTTTTGTTTAGAACAATGGTAATGATAAGGTTCAAACTCTAAATTGCTTGGTCTGAGAGACTCTTATATATCATAACATGAACCATACTAGTTCTATGCAGTAAGTCCCTGATATATATACCCTGAGATAGCAGAAGAGAACCATTGGGTAAGTGTGTAACCTCTATGCCCAAAAATAGTCCAGCCTGCCCAAATCCTTTGAGAGAGAAGGCCAAATTGAGTTTGGTGACCAGTTGCTTGATGAAGGATGAAGAGGAGCCAGTAATGATAATAGCATCGACATAAACCAACACTAAAGTGTAGCAGGATGATGTAAGCAGCATGAATAGGGAAGGATCACATCTGCTGGCAGTGAACCCTAATTGCAGGAGAGCCCTTTGAGTTTATCAAACCAGGCCCTAGGAACCTGTTTAAGACCATAGAGAGCCTTATGTAACTTGCAAACTTGGCCTGGCTTACCTTTCTCAAAACCAGGTGGTTGCACCATATATACCTCTTCATGAAGCTCTATTTATGAAGCTCACCATACATATCCAAAAACATATTTTAAAAATCAGATATTTGCAATAATTTTTAACTGGCCCATTTCAGATATTTAAAACAGGTTTGTGTTGTAAACACAGTTGGCGAATTAGATATCCATATCCATGTTCAAATTCAGTTGGACTGTCAATATTTTGTAGTTCTATTTCAACATATTATTAATGCTTAAATTGTAATGTTTTTTTGGTAGTATACTTCTTTAATTAATAAACTAATGCCTTGGTAACATTACTCAATTTGTTTAACCTTGAGAAATTCAATTTTATGAGATTTAAAAAAAAAAAAATTAAACTAATGCCATTATGTTTTCTTCTTGTTTTATCCATTAACCAGCCTTTGTTTATGATATAATGTTTTTTAATTAACCTTTTTGGTTCTATTCATGATGTGCTAGATTTAAATGATTTACATGCTGTATAATATGCTATACTCAAAGCAGATGTATGTTAAGTATTATTTATTACTCTATCATAACGTTGACTTTGTTTTGACAAACAAAAGGTGCAAGTGATGGATCCGCACAAGCAGAATGCAATGCAATTGTCTTATGTTCAAGGATTTTTGTCAAGATTTTACAGGTACAGGCTTTAGCACTTGCTAGGTTTACAATTTCATAATTATTGATTAATATTTTGTTTTTGTATCCAGAACTTATGGAAGATGGGCTGCTAGGAAGCCCAGTACTGTCCTTTGTTCCTCATTGGCAATTGTTCTTTTTTGTTTTGTTTGCTTGCGTTTCAAGGTGGAAACACAACCTGAAAAGGTATTATGTTTCATCTATAGCATCTCCACAAAAAGCAACCTAGTTTTTTCCCCTGTAACTGTTATATGTTTAAGTTTTCTAGCCTGTTCCCGCTGGCAGAATAGTGTGTTATTTTCCATTCTCGCCTGTTAGAATTATCTTGGTTCATTTTTAATCTCCTCTTAGACATGTTTGTATGGGTTAGTATTACCTTGGTTCATTTTTTTAATCTCCTCTTAGACATGTTTGTATGGGTTTCGGAACAAGTGCTCAGAGGGTAAGCACATTTTGCATAAAAACAATAGCAGATTGAAATATTTTTACACTGCCGAACCTATACTTTTATTAGAAACAAAGAAAAGTTTTCATAAAGGACAAATATCACTACAAGGGTGTATTCTTATAAATAACTTCCTTTCTGTCGCTTTCGCTTTGGATACATTCCTGTATGTTGAGAAGTTCCACATTGGATGAGATAACTCGAACATGTATTTAAGTGGTGAATAGTCCTCACCTTATAAATAAGTTTTAAAGGATAAAATATCAACGCAAGGGTGTATTCTTATAAACAACTCTTAATGCCTTTGTCTTTGAATACATTCCTCGTATGTTGAGAAGTTCCACATTGATGAGATATGACTCGAACATGTGTTTAAGTGGTGGATAGCCCTCACCTTACAAGCCGGTTTAGGGATTTTATTAGGCCTAAGCCAAATTTTATGATGATATCGAGCCTATCCAAGATCCGTTGGCCCTCAACAGTGCTCTAGATGTTCAGCCTTAGGTGTGAGAGTATGTTGAGATGTCCATTTAGATGACATATGACATAAACACGTGTTTATAACTAGCGGACAATACTCTCCCGACCAACAAGTTTTTTAGAATTCAGTTTTTAAGACAAAAGGAACCTTAGTTTCTTATTTTTAATTTCAACTCAATACATAATTAACCACATGTTTAAACTCTATTAGCCATCCAAATTGATGTCAAATTTGCTTGTATAAATAACACAACTCATTAAACAAAGGTCACACTAAAAGTAATATATGTGTTCATTAGGCATGGTAAAATAAGCTAATCTCCGTAAATTATGGAAACCCGGTTTAACTGGTGGGAAACTGCTTTTTATTTACGGGTGCGGGGCGGATGGTAATACTCCTGCCGCCAACTAAATTTAATTTATTTTAATAGTTTTATTACTCATTTACACTTTTAATACTTTTTAATGTTATAATATCATTTTATTAGAATTATTATTTATTTTTGAAAATAAAATTTAAATAAAACTATCAAACTTGAAAAATACTTTTAAAATAATTAATTATTTAGTTTAATTATTTATTTTAACTTATTGAAAAAATATAAATTAAAAAAATAAAAATTTTATTCAAGGGTGCGGGAAACCCGCTTGTTGGGGTGGGAGCGGTGAACAAATTTTAGCCCCGAAGAGTTTGGGTAGATGGCGGTTTGCTGTGCTTAAACAGCCCGACCTGCCCGTGCCATCCCTAGTGTTCATAGCTGTAAATGTTTAAAAATACAAAGCATTATTGTCTAGCTGTCTATTTATTTTAAATTCAATGTTTATTCCTATCTAAACCTGTTTTGTCATGTTTGTATTTCAGTTATGGGTAGTCCTAAGGCAGCAGAAGAATTTTTTTACCACCTGGCTCCATTTTACAGAATCGAACAGGTTTCAATAGTGCTTATAATTTTCTTCTGTTACTATCTAAGCTGACTCTAGAGTAATTGGATGAAAACCCCTATCAACATGCTAAATCATTTGCATGTTTGTCTTTACTATTGTTTCTATTGTGATGATAAATCTACCATTAGCATTGAACAATCCGGTTCAACATAATATAGCGAACATATAAAGATAGACTAATCCTTCGTCAAGAAGAAATTTGTTGATGATCTTATAGCTACAACACAGATCTTTCCGGCTTCAATTGGCAAATGTATTCACTAAGCGTTGTTTGGGAGTTTGGAGGAAGGGAGGAGGACTTTGAAAAAGTGAAGGATAAAAAGGAAAAGAATAGAAGGATTTTGGTTGGGAGGGTTTGTTTTAGACATAACACAAAATCCCTAATTTGGGAACTAAAAAACTGTATTGGAAGAGGGCTTTGGAGGGCTTACACAAACTTTTCAAATATAATTAATGTTGTTATAGTATTCTAAAAATTAAAAAATATAGTAAATACAAACACTTTTTTATCATCCTATACAAAATCTTTTTTTCAAAAAATGTCAAAGATTTCTCTATATTTGAAAAAAAAAAAAATCATTTTTTCAAAAAATGTCAAAGACTTCTCTATATTTAAAAACAGAACATTTTTCGAAGCTCTCCCCTCCCTTCCAAACTCCCATACAAAGCCTAAGGGAATTACCATATAGTGGTTTAAGATCTTACTTGCAAGATAGGAGTGATACATTTGCGAAATTATAGGGTGCCTTCATTTTTGGTCTGCCCCTAGCCGCCTAATTACGGCATCTAGATTGCTTTTATTGCAGCCTTCACACCTTTGTTGTGTTGGGGTGAAGGATAATTTAGTTCCATTGCCTAGAGATATTGCCGTTGTAGTGCTTATAAAACTTTGGGAACTCTTATCTTACTAGCCGGTTTTTTAAGGTTGTGTTAGACCTATCCCAAATTTTAAGGTTGAGATAGGAGATGAACATTATTTTATGAATTATATTCTCTTATTTGTATAATCAATTTCATACTTTTCAGTTATTATTTTCTTTCATTAATTATTTAATATAGTAATTAGTAGAATTTATGTACCATCAATGTAAAGCGACCGTTGTCTACAGATTATAACCAGAACTTATATCAAGAATATGTTTCCTTATTCAAGACATTATTCATAATAGGATATTATGGTAGTGTTTGATCATGTAGCCGACCTCGCCTTGTGGATTTTTTTCTTGTGTGTTTGTTTCCTTTCATTTCGCTATGATTCTATCTAAAATGATTCATGTTGGCAATCCTATTTGCTTATTTTCAGCTCATAATTGCCACAGTCCCTGAATCTGAGCATGGCAAGCCACCAAGTATCATAACAGAAGACAATATTCAACTGCTTTTCGAAATACAGGAAAAGGTATTTTTATTTTCGGTCTTTCAACTTGCTATGCTCTGAATGGAGGTGCTGCAATGTAGTGGGACTTTCTTTATTACAAATTTTCCTTTCATTAATCTGAAGGTCGATGGAATTATGCAAATTATTCTGGTTTATTTGTATCTCTGAGCGACATATGCTTGAAGCCTTTAGCGATGACTGTGCTACCACAAAGCATTTTGCAGGTTTTCTTATTCAGTTCCATTTTAATTTACTGTTGTTTTTATTGGGCACAATTGAAGATGATTCTGTTTGATTTTCATTTTTTTGTCTTAATTTTCTATCTGATAGTATTTTCAAATGGACCCTGACAATTATGACAACTATGGAGGTGTCGAACACGCCGAGTATTGTTTTCAGGTAAACTTCAATAATCAATTTCCTCTGTTAAAATAACAATTAGAAAACAAGAGAGAAAAATCTTAGAATTGGGTTGGGTTTAACTCGACCCTACCGACCATGGTTATACCTGCTGCTCGCATCATTTCAAATACTGTATCACCTGTGTTGTCGTTGCTCTCATTCAACGGACTCTTATTTCCGTTGGACCCCCTCAAGCTCTTAGCTTTAGTTTTCATGCGTGCTCTGACCCTTTTGTTGTTTTATCTCTGTCTTCTGAGCATTTTCTAGGCACTGCTCAGTTAAGATATTATTTTTTGATTCTTCACTTTCTTTTTGGGTTCTAACAGTGTCCTTATGATGTTTCAATATTGGGTATATGCTGCTCTGATTATTTGAATTTATCATTTTCAGCATTACACTTCTACAGAAACATGCTTTAGTGCATTTAAGGCTCCCCTTGAGCCAACTACTGCCTTGGGAGGGTTTTCCGGGAACAATTATTCTGAGGTAAGGTCATGCGTTTTGGCAGATGTCTGTTTATGCATTACTTATATGCTGATTACGATATTCTAGGCCTCAGCATTTATTATCACGTATCCTGTCAATAATGCAATCGCAAAATTTGGAGATGAGCGGGCAAACTGCTTGGGAAAAGCTTTCATCCAGTTAGCTAAGGTTTGGCTCCTAAATATAGTTATCACCGTTAATAGTTCTAGTGTGACTTATATCACAAAATTGACATTTTGTTTTAATTTTTATTGTTAATTACCAACATCTTTCGATAAATCTATGATGTCATTATGTTCCTGGTTAGTGTAAGAAAAAGGTTTATCTCATGTTTTTTCCTCAGATTTTCTTTTATTTCCTTTAATTTTCCATGGTATGATTTAGCTTCTTAAATTAAGTATCTACCTAATTATGATGTTTCAATCCCTAGATAAAGTATTATGTAGTATTGTACAACCTGTATATATATTGTTGGAAAAACTCAAGTTCCATAGGATAGAGAGGGATAAGGCCTAAATGAGTTTATAAAGAGTTACGCTCCTCACTTTATAAATTGGTTTTGTAAAAATTAGTTAGACCTAATATTAAAAACCTAGTATGGTATCAATGTATCCTTTAGGCCCACCCACCATTTATATCCACATCAAATTCAATAGTGTTGGGTGTGAGCAGGGTATTGGGAAAAACTCAAGTCCCATGTAGAATTAAGATTTGAGATGAGTTTATAAAGCGTGACTTCTCACACTTATAAGCTAGTTTTGCAAGGATGAATTAAGTCTATTATAAAAGCCTAATATATACATTTCTTTTCTTCACGAATTATAAGATTTTCATCAATTTCAAGGGTACATAACCCTCATAAAATGTCCAGCTTAAAAGTTAAATGTTCCGTTTAATTGTCGGGTGACTCGTCTAGGAATTGAAATACCTGTGCTCTTTATGCTAGTGTTACCAAAGCACATAAAATATTCATATTAAAGTACATATAAATGTTACTAAAACTGGATCGGAATGGCCAATTAGACTGGTTAAGTTGGAAACTACACACCATAGCTGATCATGTCATATTGTCAGATCTAAAATGCCTTCAATCCCGCATACTTCATCAAACGGTCACCAACCAAAGTGAACCTGCATAACTGTTGACCTAGTATAGACTCCAGCTGGACTCACAAGCGCACTGAAAATTATAGAAAAATGCTTGAATAAAGATGAGTCAGATATGATATGACAAAGAAGAGGGAAGAAACTCAGGGCTGATGCGGCATAATATGGCAACAACAGGCTAAACATATTTGAGGTTAGCTCAAGTAAATAAAACACTCCAAGTTAGGATTTGCTCCTCCGTCCCACAATGAGTGATCCAACCTATCATTTCAGGATATTAAGAAAAGTTAGAAAAGTAAGAGAGAATAATGGTTTTACTATAGCACCCCTAATCATGTATTGGAAATGATAAAAATTTAATTAATTAGAGAGGGTAGAATTAGAAAAAGTGTATTGGAAATTGAAATAGATCATTCATTTTGAAACACTATTTTATTCAAATGGATCACTCATTATTATGGGATGGAGGGAGTAATTCCTAGCAACATTGATAGAAACCGGTACAAAATACAAATTAATGGTAGAAACTGATTTTTATTTATGGCAGAATATGTTTAACACACAATTACAAACACTATAGAGAATACATAATATACACAAACTAATCAAAGAAATTTGAGAGTCTGGTGTCTCTCAAGAATTAGAGAGCTTGGTCTCTCTTACCCAAAACCATTCGATAACTATACCATAATTTGTTTCTCTTTTCCTTTCTATTTATTCTAAAACTGAAACACACGTAACCATAACTTCCACACATAACTGATATCAATAAAAATAACTATCCATAACTGCTCATCTATAAAAATAACTACCCATAATAAGAAGTCTATCACATATCTACCAAGTTTCCGTTTATAATGTCGAAGTACAAGAACAAGTGGCTAATATGATATGTATGTTTCAAGAGTACATTAGCTTTTGCATGTTACTTGATATTCTAGTTTTTCTACCTCTATTTCCATTCATTAGCCACATCACATTTTGAACCAATTTTATATTTGGCAGGAGGAATTGCTTCCAATGGTGCAATCTAGCAATCTTACTTTGTCTTTCTCTTCGGAAAGTTCAATTGAGGAAGAATTAAAGAGAGAAAGCACTGCTGATGTCATTACAATACTCGTAATAACTTTTGATTTCTTTCAACTTCATATGAAAAGCAGATTTGTGTTACATATAAACTCATGAACTAAATAGTTTGGTTATGGCTTTATGAGTTAAAGATTTGCTATACTCGAATATACATTAAGTTCATTTCTTACATATTTTTAGGTGAGCTATATTGTAATGTTTGCCTATATATCTGTGACACTGGGAGATACACCACATCATTTATCTTCTTTCTACCTCTCAACCAAGGTATGATATTTATCTTAAAGTTTCTAAATTCTTATTATTCTTTTCTCATTTCTTGTTCACTGGTATACTGAGTTGTTTGTGTGTACTACAATACATATCTTTTACAAGTGCTAATATGCAAGTGTTAAGTTGTACTTCTTGATGTCCTTCATTATTACTCAAGAGTCAAGACAGATCACATGTGCACTTAGACTCTTCTTATAATAAAGCTGGTTGTAGTTAGTGAGAGCTGTTTTCTGACTGCTCAGCTAGTATGTTTCTGTTGATGGTAGATCTAAAT